>DWTR01000025.1:0-46731 GCA_018244935.1 Ardaris minthe | reverse complement strand
GAAAGCCAACCCAATGGGTTGGCTTTTTTGCGTTTGGGTATTACATAGCTTATATGTTAGTCGTTAATTAGAAACTATTGCTTTATTCCTTAATAAAATTGTTATATTCCTCAATAAAATAGCCAATCTTCATGCTGTTAAACACTATTTATGGCAACTCTATTGTAAGATTATCCCTGTATCTAGTATCACTTAATTTACTACCTAGTGTTCTGATCTCTTTATTTCTTGTTATCTTTGATAGGTCTTATTAAAAGCAGATGATGAAAATATAAAAAGTACACTTTTATTACTGAGTATATTTTTTATTTAGGTATTTTTAATGAGGATGCTATTGAGGCTCCTGCTCTTCTGAGCGCAATAAATCATAGTTTAAGAGATTTTTATTGCCATCAATAACAGTGATTGATGATTTAGGTTGATAGCACTCATTTAATGGTGAGTAACACTTTTGGTGAGAGTTATGTTCTATTCCAAGCCAACTACTTAGTAGCCAATAGTTATTTACTGTTGAATAAGGCTTATTCAATGCTTCATTATTGATAATTGGTTTAATAGACGATGGGCTATACCAAATAAATAATGGTATATCATAAGCTTCTTTTCGTGGCGTATTTACACCATGATGATAACGAACCTCTCTATTTTTATCGAGACGTTGTAAAGCGTGATCAGCAAAGTAGAGAATAGAAGCTGGTTTATCTTTAACTCTCTCTATGATGTCATTAATTAACTTATCTGTATAAGCGATAGAGCTGTCATAACAGTTATCATCATCTTCTTGCGTAAATTTCTTTAAATACTGACTTGGAAATCGATTACAGGCTGGCTCATGGCTACCATACGTATGTAAGATGATTAATTTTTTCTGTGTAGATGGCTCATTAAGAGCCTTATCTAAATAAGGAAGTAGCTCTTCATCGTAACCGATAAATTCATTCCACTTTTTATTTTGAGCCATATTAGCAATGACAGAAATAACACTGGTTTTCTGATTACCTTCACCTTGATTACTTAACCAATATGTTTTAAACCCAGCATGATTGGCAAGAGAAACAATATTATCCGCATAATGATTTTTATCTTGTAACTGTTCTAACCCTATATTTGAGAGTGAAATTGGTACAGAAAGAATGGTTACTGGTGCTGGAGAATAAACTTGATTGAATAAAATAAGATTACTCTTTTCTTTCATTAGATTGGGTGTTGTATCGTGCGGATAGCCATAAATTCCTAGATGATCTCTGCGAACGGACTCTCCAAGAATAAGGATATAAATTTCTGTATCATCATTATTTTTATTATATTGAAACTCAACTTTTTGCGAGGCAATTTTTCTAATTTGGCGATTTTCATGGAAGGTTCGAACAAGTGCCGCTGCATTATAAAAAGGTGTATTGAGAAGCGCATATTCTGTCAGTAATTTACTGTTGTTATCGTTTCTTAATGCTAAGCTTTTATAAATTGGAATGATGGCTATTAAGATAACAAAAGCAATCACACTTTTTTTTGTCGTTTTTAGATCAGATACTTGAGCGGCTTTATGGATGAAAAAATAGTAAATAACAAAAGCACATACATAAAATAAGACATAGTACTTATTGTAAGAGAGCATACCGACAGTTTCGCTGCCGTTGGTATTAATAAAAGTTTCAGCAATGGATGATGAAAAGGCAATATCGTGTTCACGATAGAAAAATAGAGAAATAGAAAGGTTTAAAGACCATAGCGCACTCGTAATAAAGGTTATTATTTTTCCAAAAACAGAACGATAAATGCCACTACATATCAGTATAAGTAGCCAACCAATAAGAACAATATAGATTTTTTGTTCTATATGCAGTGTTGACCCTCCCAATACTGCAGGTGCCATAGATAAGAAAAATAAAAGTGCGTAATGAGTTAATTGAGACATAATTTATTTAAAAACTACCACCTCTTTTTATACAGAATAAAAAGTTAACCATTTACTTTTTGACAATACAAGCCTTGTTTGGCTGAAGTGTGTCTGAAATTGATATTATTATGTTTCTTTCTCACTACTTAGATAATTTTAGCTTTATTAATAAGCTATATAGTAAATAAATTATATTTATTTTTATTTGTAATTAATTGATTTTAATTTAATTTATTTTTCTTTTTATAACAGTGAAATAACTCATAATAAGTTATTTAAATAATCGTATAGATATGTAGTTAAAGCTTAAAAATATTCTAAATAAGTAAATAATAGAAATAGGCGCAAGATTTTTATAATAATGGATAAAATCATTGAAAATGATAACCCCAAAGCTGGAATTCACTTTGGGGTTATTTTTGTTTAGAAAGATAACATTATTTCAGATGGTTAGTGCTGTTTACCTTGTTCAATGCCTAAGCCAATTTGAGAACGAATAAACTGTGCTTGGAATTTTGCTTTTTCTTGCTCACCTAAAGATGATTTATCTGTAATCGAGAAAAGCCATGAAACAACAAAAGCAATGATTATTGAAAATAATGCTGGATATTCATAAGGATAAATAGGTTTCTCATGACCTAAAATACTTACCCAAATTGTTGGCCCTAAAATCATCAACGTGACAGCAACTAATAAACCAGACCATCCTCCCGCGACTGCGCCTCGTGTTGTCAGTCCTTTCCAATACATAGATAACAATATGATTGGGAAGTTACAGCTTGCTGCAATTGAGAAAGCAAGCCCCACCATAAAGGCAATATTTTGTTTTTCAAATAAAATACCTAAACAGATAGCGACAATACCTAAGATAACCACAGTAATTTTGGATACTTTTAGCTCTTGTCTTTCATCTGCGTGACCATTTTTAATTACATTAGCGTAGAGATCATGCGATACCGCAGATGCACCTGCTAAAGTTAGCCCTGCAACAACGGCTAAAATGGTAGCGAAGGCAACGGCTGAAATGAAGCCTAAGAAGAAATTACCGCCAACGGCATCCGCTAAGTGAACCGCAGCCATATTGGTTCCACCAATCAAAGCGCCAGCGGCATCTTTGAACACAGGATTAGGGCTAACGAGTAAGATAGCGCCGAAACCAATGATAAAAGTAAGAATATAAAAATAACCGATAAAACCTGTTGCATAGAAAACACTCTTACGGGCTTCTTTTGCATCGCTAACAGTAAAGAAGCGCATGATGATATGAGGAAGCCCCGCTGTACCAAACATCAGAGCAAGACCTAAAGAGAGCGCAGATATAGGATCAGAAACCAATCCACCAGGACTCATGATAGAGAACCCTTTTGAGTGAACACTAACGGCTTCTTTAAATAAGGTATTGAAATTAAAATCGACGGCTTTCATAACCATAACAGCCATAAAACTTGCACCTGCAAGTAATAAAATAGCTTTAATGATTTGAACCCAAGTAGTCGCTAACATGCCTCCAAATAACACATATAGCACCATTAGAATACCGACGAGTACAACGGCAATATGGTAGTTTAAGCCGAAAAGGAGTTCGATTAATTTACCGGCACCTACCATTTGTGCAATCAGATACAGAGCAACAACAACCAGTGATCCAATCGCGGAGAGTGTTCTCACAGGTTTAGGGCTTAAGCGATAGGAGACAACATCAGCAAAGGTATAGCGCCCTAAATTACGTAAGCGTTCAGCAATGATAAAAAGAATAATAGGCCAACCAATCAGAAATCCAATTGAATAGATAAGCCCATCATAACCCGAGGTATAAACCAGCGCGGAGATCCCTAAAAAGGATGCGGCAGACATAAAATCACCAGCGATTGCCATTCCGTTTTGGAAGCCAGTAATTTTTCCTCCGGCTGTATAGTAATCAGAACGAGAGCGGGTACGTTTAGAAGCCCAATAAGTGATGTAAAGCGTTAATCCTACGAATATTAGGAACATGATGATGGCCTGAATATTCATCGGTTGTTTCTCACCTCCTTCTGTTATTGCAGCAGCGTAAGCAACCGTTGAGGAGAGGAAAAATAAGCTTATTGCATAGAGTAATTTTCTCATTTTTCTACCTCTTCAATAATTTCAGCGGTAAGTTTGTCAAACTCGGTATTGGCTTTAATAACGTAAATACCGGTTAATAAAAATGAGGCAATGATTAAACCCATACCAATAGGAATACCTCGTGTAATGTAACTTCCCTCATATAATGGTGTACCTAACCATTGTGGATAGAACGCAATAAGTAAGATAAATGAGACGTACATAACAAGCGTAATAATTGAAAGTGTCCATGAAAAACGACTACGTTTATTAACCAGTTCTTTAAAGCGAGGGTTGTTTTCTATCTCTTGATAAATATTGGCATTCATCAGAGTTCTCCTCTATATAATTGTTTGGTTTATCACTTGATTTAGAGGCTTAATCCCCCGCATTCCATGATTTTTAGGTAAGAGAGCCTAGCAAAGGCATTTTCATGCCTTTGCTTTGTCGTATTACGTTTTTTAAATGACAGCTATTTTGTTGTGTATTAAGCAGTGAGTGATAGAGACTGTTTTTCTTCTAACAGTTTCTCTACAACACCCGGATCAGCGAGTGTTGAGGTATCCCCGAGGTTAGTTGTGTCGCCAGAGGCAATTTTACGCAAGATGCGGCGCATAATTTTCCCTGAGCGTGTTTTAGGTAAGGAATCTGTCCAATGTAGGATATCTGGTGTGGCTATTGGTCCAATTTCTTTACGTACCCAGTTGCGAACTTCAGTATAAAGTTCAGGTGTTGGCTCTTCACCGTGATTTAAAGTGACATAAGCATAAATGGCTTGTCCTTTAATATTGTGAGGAATACCAACTACTGCGGCTTCTGCAATCTTAGGATGTGCAACAAGAGCGGATTCAATCTCTGCTGTTCCTAAGCGATGACCTGAAATATTTAAAACATCATCAACACGCCCTGTTATCCAATAGTCACCATCTTCATCTCGGCGAGCGCCGTCACCAGAGAAATACATTCCTTTAAAGGTTGAAAAGTAAGTTTGTTCAAAACGATCGTGATCACCAAAAAGTGTTCTTGCTTGACCTGGCCAAGAATCAGTAATGACTAAGTTACCTTCACAAGCTCCTTGTTGTACTTCTCCCATATTATCGACAATTGCAGGTTGAACACCGAAGAAAGGACGTGTTGCTGAGCCAGGTTTTAGGATCATAGCACCCGGTAATGGGGTTATCATGAAACCACCGGTTTCTGTTTGCCACCATGTATCAACGATAGGACATTGGCTACGCCCCATCTTCTGATAGAACCATTCCCATGCTTCTGGGTTAATAGGTTCACCTACGGAGCCTAAAATGCGCAGAGAGGTGCGTTGAGTGCCTTCAATCGCTTTATCGCCTTCAGCCATTAATGCACGGATTGCAGTAGGTGCTGTATATAAGATATTGATTTGGTGCTTATCAACAATCTGAGCCATACGGTTAACAGATGGGTAATTAGGAACACCTTCAAACATAACCGTAGTCGCACCATTTGATAGAGGACCATACAGTAAGTAGCTATGCCCTGTTACCCAACCCACATCAGCGGTACACCAATAAATATCACCTTCATGATAATCAAAGGTGTATTTGAAGGTCATTGAAGCATAAACGAGATAACCTCCCGTCGTATGCAGTACCCCTTTGGGTTTGCCTGTTGAACCTGAGGTATACAGAATAAAGAGAGGATCTTCTGCATCCATCACTTCAACATCACATTCAGTGCTGACGCCTTGGATGATTTCATCCCACCAAACATCACGCCCTTCAATCCATTGTTCGGTATGCCCTGTTCGACGAAATACCACTACATGGTTAATAGGGGGGATATCAGCGTGATTTAAAGCATCATCAACATTTTTCTTTAAAGGAATAGCGCGACCCGCACGTAATCCTTCATCAGCTGTAATTACTAATTTAGCTTTTGAATCAATGATCCTGCCTGCGACAGCTTCAGGAGAGAAACCACCAAAAATAACAGAATGGATAGCCCCAATACGAGTACAAGCGAGCATAGCGACTGCCGCTTCGGGCACCATTGGCATATAAATCGCCACAACATCGCCTTTTTTAATACCTAAATTTTTTAATACATTAGCGAATTGGCAAACATCTTGGTGGAGTTGTCGGTAAGTGATTTTTTTCGACTCATTAGGTGAGTCGCCTTCCCAAATAATGGCGGTTTGATCACCTCGTGTTTTAAGGTGGCGATCAAGACAGTTTTGACTGATATTTAGCTGACCATCTTCAAACCAGCGAATGCGTACATGGCCTGGGTCAAAAGAAGTGTTTTTTACCACAGTATATGGCTTTATCCAGTCAATGATTTTCCCTTTATCTGCCCAAAAGGCCTCAGGGTTTTTGATGGATAATTCATAATCTTTTTGGTATTGCTCTTTATTGATCAGGGCGTGTTCTGCAATGCTTGCAGGAATATGATGTTGGTTTATTTTTGTCATAATAGTTCTCCTCACTATTGTTAATACTATGTCAAAAAGTCGTTAACAAAAGAGGGTAAATAAAGATTGTTTCTTTTTTGCGCAGAAGATCACGAATTAATGGAAAGGCTTTTCATGGAATGTTCAATTAGTGCTAAAGCGAGTAGGGCATTATTTATCTACTATTTTCTTGTTTAATAGGATTATCGTTTAATAGAACGCTTTTAAATTAAAATAATATACTGTGAAAATTAATTTAATCGTGCTGGATAAAAAAACCACAAAAATAATATGGATTTGATAATGATTTTCATTAACGTTTTTTCCACTATAATGAAATGAAAAGATAAATCACATGGTGTGATCCAAGATAAAACAGCACTGGAGATTAATATGAGCTATACATTACCTGCACTGCCTTATGCTTATGATGCATTAGAGCCTCACTTTGATGAGCGTACAATGGAAATTCACCATACTAAGCATCATCAAACTTATGTGAATAATACCAACACAGCATTAGAAAAGTTACCTGAGCTTGCTGGCTTAGAAATTGATGAGTTAGTTAAAAATCTTCATAAAGTGCCTGCCGATCAACGTACTTTTTTACGTAATAACGCAGGTGGTCACTCTAACCACTCATTATTCTGGAAAGGTCTGAAGCTAGGTACTCAATTACAAGGTTCACTAAAAGATGCGATTGAGCGCGATTTTGGTAGCGTTGATGCCTTTAAAGAGTTATTTGAAAAAGCGGCGGCAAGCCGTTTTGGTTCAGGTTGGGCTTGGCTGGTATTAAAAGACGATGGCAAACTTGCGGTAGTTTCTACTGCAAACCAAGATAGCCCATTAATGGGTGAAGAGTTAGCTGGCGCATCAGGTTACCCAATTGTAGGGTTAGATGTGTGGGAACATGCTTACTACTTGAAATATCAAAATCGCCGCCCTGATTATATTAAAGCGTTCTGGTCAGTTGTTAACTGGGACGAAGCGCAAAAACGTTTTCAGAGCAAAGCATAATTGAGTAGATAGCATCCTTTCTCTTTTATATTTTCAATGCCGACATTTGTCGGCATTGTTTCTTTTGAACACTATCTTTACTATGAGTTATTCTTTTCTGTTTAGGTAGTGAGCTATGCGCTATTTTCCTAGTATTTTTATCGGTAATATCACAACAACATCTAATGGATTTACCAGTGCGATCACCAAAAGGCTGGTGGATGGCACTATCAAATTGACATCACTGGGATTAGAAGGTGATGAGCAAGCAGAAAAGAGTTTTCATGGTGGTCCTGATCGCGCACTTTGTCACTATCCTAACGAACATTATCTTTATTGGGCTGAACAATTCCCTCAATTGATGGATTTTTTTCATGCTCCCGCATTTGGTGAAAATATCTCAACAACAGACATGACGGAAGAGAATGTTTTTATTGGGGATATTTATCAATGGGGAACTGCATTAATTCAAGTTACTCAACCTCGCTCTCCTTGCTACAAACTTAACACAGTGACAGAAGTCAGTAATTTTTCGCAAATTATGCAAGATAGTGGTTATTGTGGTTGGTTATATCGTGTTGTGAGTGCAGGAGAAACAGGGTGTCATCATCCTCTTGTGTTAGTTTCAAGAAACAGTGATGTCTCTGTTAAAGAAGCTATTTCTATTGCTTTTCATATGCCTTTTGATGAAGAGCTTTATCATCGTTTATTAAGTGCGGCAGGATTATCAGCGAGTTGGAGTAAGACTATGCAGTTAAGACTGCAAAATCAAACTATTGAGAGCTTTGATAGACGGCTGTTTAAGAGATAAATAATTATCTAATTGATAATTAATGATATTATCAATAAAAATTAGCTTGTGGGCTAATTTAACTTCTTTACTAAAAAAACACCTCCCTAAAATAGGCGAGGTGTTTTTTATGCATTAACGAAAAATTACGGATGTGCAATAAATCCGATTGCGTCATAAACCTTGTCTAAGGTTGCTTGAGCGCGAATTTTGGCTTTATCTGCGCCTTCTTTCATAATTTTATTCAATAGTGCTTCATTATCGCGGAATGCGTGGAAACGTTCTTGAATGTTAGTTAGCATTTCAGATACCGCATCAGCAACAGCACCTTTTAGATGACCGTACATTTTGCCTTCAAATTCAGCTTCTAATTCAGGAATAGTTTTACCTGTTACACCCGCTAAAATATCCAGTAAGTTAGATACACCGGCTTTGTTTTCAAGATCGTAAATAACACGAGGTGGTTCTTCCGAGTCTGTCATTGCACGTTTGATCTTTTTCGCTGCGGCTTTTGGATCTTCAAGCAATGCGATAACGTTATTACGGTTATCATCAGATTTAGACATTTTTTTAGTCGGATCTTGTAATGCCATCACACGAGCGCCGCCTTTTGGAATAAAAGGATCTGGTACGGTGAATATATCGCCATAAATAGCATTAAAGCGCTGAGCAATATCACGGCTTAATTCAAGATGTTGTTTTTGGTCGATACCAACAGGAACTTGGTTTGTTTGATAGATAAGAATATCTGCTGCCATTAATACAGGATAGTCGAATAGCCCTGCATTGATATTTTCGGCGTGACGCGCTGATTTATCTTTAAATTGAGTCATTCGGCTCAATTCACCAAAATAGGTATAGCAGTTAAGTGCCCAGCTTAATTGTGCATGTTGTGGAACATGTGACTGAACAAAAATAGTGCTTTTTTCTGGATCAATACCGCAAGCAAGATAAAGAGCCAACGTATCTAAGGTTCTTTTTCTAAGTTCTTTTGGATCTTGACGAACTGTAATGGCGTGTTGGTCAACGATACAGTAAATGCAATCATAGTCATCTTGCATTTGTACCCATTGACGTAATGCACCCATGTAGTTACCAATAGTGAGTTCACCAGAAGGCTGTGCACCACTGAATACAATTGGCTTTTGTGCCGTTTTTTCTACTGAAGTCGTCATCTTAATTCTGTTCCACAGTTGTCATTGCGTGATGTCGAGGATTGATAGCAAGTCAGCAAAATTATCGAGTGTATAATCAGGTTTGCTGTCTGCGATAGGAACGCCATAGTTATAGCCATAGGTTAAACCTACGCAAGGGCATTGAGCCTCTTGTGCTGCAATAATATCGTTGCGAGAATCCCCAACAAAAAGGAGTTCTTCCTTTTTAACACCAAATGTACCCATTGTTAAATATAATGGTGCTGGATGTGGTTTTTTTTCTTTGACATCATCTCCGCCAAGCACTAAGGAAAAATACTTATCAATTCCCAGTTGCTGTAATAGTGGTGCAATAAAGGGGGAAGGCTTATTGGTGACGATACCTAATGGAATGTTATGTGAAGCTAATACTTCAAGCGTTTCTTTGACATGTGGGAATAAATCACTGCCTGTTTTGACCGAAGTTGCATAATGTTCATCAAAAAGGTCACGCATCTCTTTTAATAAGGTTTCTGTGACATCTTCTACGCCAGCGTTATGCAAAGCGCGCGTAAGTAGCATATCAACGCCATTACCCACCCAAATAGTCACATTATGTTTACCAGCAGGTGCAAAACCTTTTGATGTTAATGCGTAATCTGTTGCTTCTGTTAGTCCAACAGCGCTGTCTGTGAGTGTGCCATCAAGATCAAAGGCGATAGCACGAATGCCTTTGAGTTTTTTGTCTGTCATTTCGATACCTTTTCTAATTCACGGCGCATATTGTCAATAACATGCTTATAATCTGGTTGATTGAAAATAGCTGAGCCAGCAACGAACATATCTGCACCTGCTTGGGCAATTTCAGCGATATTATCGACTTTAACACCACCATCAATTTCTAAACGAATGTCATAACCACCATCATCGATCATTTTACGAACTTGGCGTAATTTATCGAGGGTGTTAGGAATAAATGATTGGCCACCAAAGCCTGGGTTAACAGACATCAGCAGAATAAGATCCAATTTATCCATTACATAATCGAGATAATTTAATGGGGTTGCTGGGTTAAGCACTAAGCCTGCTTTACAACCACAATCTTTTATTAATTGAATTGTACGGTCAACGTGGTCACTGGCTTCAGCGTGAAATGAGATATAAGTTGCGCCCGCATTTGCAAAATCAGGAATGATACGGTCAACGGGTTTAACCATTAGGTGAACATCAATGGGGGCTGTAATACCGTAGTTGCGCAGCGCCTTACAAATTGGTGCACCAAATGTCAGATTAGGGACATAGTGGTTATCCATCACATCAAAGTGGACAACATCTGCGCCAGCCGCGAGTACTTTTTCAGTATCTTCACCAAGGCGAGCAAAATCAGCGGATAAAATAGAAGGGGCAATCAGAAAATCTTTCATCGCATTCTCCAGACAACACTCCCATTGTCGGGAGGTGTTAACGATTATTTATATAAGGCAAGTAATTCGTTCACTTTGCTACGACCAAGTGTGTTGCTACTGATTGTTCTTCTGACTTTCACACTGTGTAGCTCTTTTGCGTTTACATACCACTCTTTTGTTAACGCAGTCTCATGATTTGATATTAACACGGGTATCTGTCTCTCGTAAGCCAGCATTGAGGCAAGTTGAGCCAGATGTTCCTGCTCTTGAAAACTAAAGCTATTTGTATGGTATGACGTAAAATTTGCAGTCGGTGATAATGGTGCATAAGGCGGATCGCAATAAACGACAGCGCCTTTTTTTGCATTTGTCATCGTTGATGAATAGCTTTGGCAAACAAATTCGGCTTTTTGTGCTTTTTCAGAAAACCAAATTAGCTCTGCTTCAGGAAAATAAGGTTTTTTATAACGACCAAAAGGGACATTGTATTCACCTTTTGAATTATAACGACACAGCCCATTGTAGCAATGACGGTTAAGATAGAGAAATAACACACTACGCTGATAAGCGTCCGTTGAACGATTAAATTCTTGTCGTAGTTGATAAAACTCTTCTGCGATATTCATTTGAGGGGTAAATAATAAGCGAGCATCCTTCATAAATTTTTCAGGATGTCGCTTCACCGTATTATAGAGATGAATTAGATCACTATTTATATCGGCAAGAATATATGAATCGTATTCTGTATTTAAAAAAACAGAACCGGCACCCATAAAAGGTTCAATTAAACAATTACCCTCAGGCAGATGACGTTTAATGTCATCTACCAAAGGATATTTACCACCAGCCCATTTTAGGAATGCGCGTTTTTTTTTCATGCCGTCCAAATTTCTCAATCGTTTCAGAGTCGCCGATTGTACTCTGTTTCAGACAGCATATCAGCGGTGAACTTCGTCTTAATTATTTTTTTAGATCCTGATGAACATGTTTCATCGGTCTAACCCAAGGTTGTTTTGCTTGTACTGGCGCTGGTAAAGAAGAAATGGCCTGTTTGGCTTCACTTATATTACGATAATTTCCATAGATGAGTACATACCATGGATTACCGTTACGCTGTGTTTTGTAAATAGTGTAGTTTCCATTGAGGTTCTTTTTAGCGAAAGCCTCTAAGGTATCTTGGCGACTTGCACCACTTAATTGCAACGTATAGTTAGTGGCAGGAATAGCGCTTAAATTACCTGCGGATAAGGAGCCTGAAACAACAGGTTTAGTCGTTGCAGGTTTAGGTTGCGTTGTTGCTGGTGGTGTTACCGGTTTTGTCGGTGGTGTTTTTACTTCGGCTGGTTTTTGTACTGGCTGTACAGGCTTGGTGACTGGTGGCTGTGTAACAGGCTGCACTGGTTTTGGTTGTTGTGCATTTAATTGTTGTTGCTGACCTGTCGCTTGGTTTATGCCAGGCTGTTGTTGATTTAAAGAATCAACGATATCACCAGGGATCTCAACGCGTTGGCCTTGAGAATCAATCATTGGCGGTAAATTTTGTGAAGGTGGTGTTGCAGGCTGTATCTCTTGCCCAGCAATAGATTGAGGTGTCGATGGCTGACCATTTTCTGAAGGTGTAACGGATGACGGTTGTTGAGATAGGTCGATATTTCTTTCCGTATTACTCGCAGGCGTAGATTCTGTTGTTTCTGGTGATTTTAATGCTGAACTTATTGCGATAATTAGCAGAATAAGAACTAAAACACCTACACCAATCATCATCTGTTGACGGGATACAGAGAATCGTGCGTTTTTTAATGGATTGCTACGAGGTCGGTTGGTTCGACGTTCAGGTCTATCCGAAGTATCAGGTTTGAGTGAATTATCACCCTTGGTTTCATTATCAGGTTTGAACTCGTCCATTATGCCCTCCGTCAGAGCGTCAAAAAGCGAAAAATATTCTATTCAGCCTTAGCCATTACCTCATAGTATAAGGATGAAACGCTTTTTCTGAAACGTTGCATTTGACAATATTAACCAGAATTTTCCTTAAATGAATATTCTAGTTTATTTCTTGTCAGGTAATGGGGAGCTTAATTTGCATTAATGCAAGATGTTATCGCTTTGCGGACTTGTTCGCGAGTAATATCGGCACGCAATTCGGATTGACCGATACCTTTTGGTAAAACAAGGTGTAATTTGCCACCAGATACTTTTTTATCTCGCATCATATGAGGTAAATAGTCATCAGGTGTCATTTCAATAGGACCATTGACGGGGAGATTGGCTCTCTCAAGCAATTGAATAACACGTTGAGTCTCTTCTTCAGTGAATTGACCAAGTGCTTGAGCTGTTCTTGCCGCCATTACCATACCTGCAGCAACGGCTTCACCATGCAACCAAACACCATATCCCATATGAGCTTCAATGGCGTGTCCATAGGTATGACCAAGGTTGAGTAGTGCGCGCAAACCACTTGTTTCTTTTTCATCAGCAGCAACGACGTCAGCTTTTAGCTCACAGCAACGACGGATACAAAATGCCATGGCTTTAGGATCAAGAGCCAATAGTTTATCAATATTGTTTTCAAGCCAGATAAAAAAGTCTTTATCTAAAATGATGCCATATTTAATAACTTCAGCTAAACCTGATGAAAGTTCACGAGGCGGTAATGTGGCAAGACAATCGAGATCGATAACAACAGAAGCGGGCTGATAAAACGCACCAATCATGTTTTTGCCAAGAGGATGATTAACCGCAGTTTTTCCACCAACAGAAGAATCAACTTGTGACAATAGTGTTGTTGGCACTTGGATAAAGCGAACGCCGCGCTGATAGCTTGCCGCGGCAAAACCAGTTAGATCACCAATAACACCACCGCCTAACGCGATAAGTGTTGTATCTCGATTGTGATTTTTTTCTAATAATGCAGTAAAGACATCATTCATGATTTCAAGCGATTTATATTGTTCGCCATCAGGCAAAATTACGCTATCAACCAAAACACCCTGTTTTTTTAAGGTGTCCGTTACCTTTTCTAAATAGAGTGGAGCAAGTGTCACGTTTGTGACTATCATAACTTGCTGCCCTGATTTTAAAGGTAAAAAGGTATCTTCTTGATGAAAAAGGCCAGAAGCAATGGTAATGGGATAGCTTCTTTCACCTAATGTGACAGTGATTTTTTCCATAACAGTGGCCTTCTTCTTATTGTCTTCACTTAACCTTGTAAATAGCTGAATTTATTAGTTTTGTTCTAATAATTCAATTATTTGATTGGCTACAATTTTTGCACTCTGATCATCAGTATGAATAGTGATGTCAGCAATTTCTTCATAAAGAGGATTACGTTCTTCAGCTAATGTCTCTAAGACATCGCGCACAGGTTCAACACCTTGCAATAAAGGACGTTTTTTATCACGTTGGGTACGCGCGAGCTGCTTTTCGATGTTGGTTTCTAAATAAACAACCACACCGCGTGCAGATAATCTGTTACGGGTTTCTCGCGATATCACCGAACCACCACCTGTTGCTAACACAATGCCTTGCTTTTCAGTGAGTTCGTTGATTATTTTTTCTTCTCGTTGACGGAAGCCTTCTTCGCCTTCAACATCAAATACCCAACCTACATCCGCACCTGTACGCCGCTCAATTTCCTGATCGGAATCATAAAACTCCATACTAAGTTGTTGAGCTAACTGACGACCAATAGTGCTTTTGCCGGCACCCATAGGCCCAACCAGAAAGATATTACGTTTCTCTGCCATGTTTTTGGTATTACTAAGATATTCGTTAATGATAACCCGCCCCGCCAAATTCATTCAGCG
Organism: Ardaris minthe; assembly: GCA_018244935.1. NCBI lineage: Eukaryota > Metazoa > Arthropoda > Insecta > Lepidoptera > Hesperiidae > Ardaris > Ardaris minthe. The sequence goes on along the minus strand of DWTR01000025.1, from coordinate 32,193 downwards.
ACGGGACCTAAACTGAAATTTATGAGTGTTTATCTAATACACACCTGATAACATTTGTTATCTACTCTCATAATAAGACTGAGTTCTTTCAGTAGATCGCTATAAAATAACCACATGCTGTCATAAACGACAACATAGGATAAAAATCCCTTTGCCCACAGTACATAACAAAAACTACTCAAAAAGTAATTATCTTTGTTGGCAACGCGGAGATTCTAACACAATTTAGTCGGAAAACCGCATCTGATAATATTGTCTTTTTCGTCATCAATCGATCAATATTACATATAAAAAGCCCTACCTCCAAGAATAGAGGAAGTGCATAAAATGTATCCGTATTTTTATTGTGATGTTTCAGGTTCACTCAAATTAGCTAACCCTTGTAAGCTAAATCGCCTTCATCGTCAAATCTATAAATACTGATTATAAGAAAAAACAATGAATAACTCTCAGTTTAATCCTAGTAAAAAACATGTAGTGCTTTGTATTTTATAATAAAAGTATTTATCACATAAAAAATTAGATTAATTTGGGTGTAATAAAAATAACCAATTCATGGCGGCTATGTTGATCTCTTTTATGACTGAAAAGTACACCTAGTAATGGAATAGAGGATAAGAAGGGGATCTTTGCTGTGTGTTCTTGTTGCTTTTGCTGAAATATACCTCCTAACATAATGGTTTCTCCGTCACGAATAGTCACTTCTGTGCTGATCTCTTGCTTATCAATAGACAGATGTTCACTCCCACCTTGAACAAGTGCAATGCCTGGTGTGTTTTGACTAATTTTAAGTATTAACCTTATCTTTTTATTTCTCTGAATAATGGGGGTTACTTCCATACCCAAAACGGCTTCTTTAAATTGAACTCGTGTAATTTCATTATCTCTACTGACATAGGGGATCTCCGTTCCTTGTTTGATGGATGCTGTTTTTTCATGAGCGGTTGTGAGCCGTGGACTTGCAATGATAGATAACTGTTTCTCTTGTTCTAACGCACTTAATTCAAGCTCTAATAGACGCCCATTAATTCTGGCAATATTAAATGCAATATAGTGCAGGGGATTTTTAGTGTTTTGATGGAGTGATAATGCAGAAAGTGAAGGCGTTGATGGCGCCGAATTAAGCGAGGAGGTTGTTGAAATAGCATTAGGTATGGTAGATGCAGCTTCGGTTTGTGTTTTTAATGCTTGTAATCCCCATTGAGTACCTAATTCATTTAAAGCATCCTGACTGCTACTCACAATATGTGCGGTGATATGAACTTGTTGTTGTGGAGTGTCCCGTAATTTTAGCCAATCCTCAATTTCAGACAGTGTTTTACTATTATCAACGATTGAAAGACTATTCGCTTCTCTATCAATAATAACTCGCCCCTGCTGACTCAGTAATGGAATAGTGTGATTACTGAGTTGTTCGCCTAGTCTCTCAGCATCAGCATAATTCAAAGGGTAAAGTTGGTGATGTAACTCTTTAGGTTGTTCCGTAGTTGATGTTCGCTCTTCAATAAAAGTAGATGATATCTTTTCATCATCGATATTCTCAGGAAAGAAGGGATCTCGGGTGTGAGCCAAAGTGGTGGTAGTCATACATAATATGACGATTAAAATTCCTATCTTCATGATATATCACCTTGTATTGCGCTAGGAGAACTTAGCTCTGTAAGGCTTATTTGTACTGAAATTAAATGGGTTTCTATTGGAACAATATTTAGAGAAACCAGCGCTAAACTTGTTTGATTGAGGTATTCCAAGAGTGCTAAAAACTGTGGGTAAGACAAAGTAAAAGTGAGTTTATATAAAGAGTTAGGCAAGTTTTCCCAAATCTCCGGTATAAAATGATAAGTCATCAGTAAACGTTGTAATTGCTCACTAGCCGATAGGTTATCGAATGGAATGTCATAATCTATTTGTTGTGTGATTAGTGAATGAATAGATGGCATTGTGTCTAACGCGCTCTGATAGTGATTAATACGCTTTAGTCTTTGTACTATTTCTAGGTGTTGTTGAGCTATCTCTTGCTGGTAGTCCGTATAGATAAAGAGGTAATAAAATAGAAGGGTAATAAAAGGTATTATTAAGCTCAGTAAAGTGAGTTTCCACTTGGGTAGAAACGCAATAAGTAACAACCATTGTGCATTTATTTTCATTGGCTTCCCTCATCTTCTTCACTTTCTTCATTCCATCGCGCTTGTTCTTCTGATTTTCCATTTAAATGTATTTCTGTATAAGACGGATCAGTTTTGCTTTGTTGTAAATAACTCAACACTAAAGAGGCTAAAACAGGGTGACTTTTAAGGTTGGTAATAAAGGAAAGTGATTGTGTATTGGGAAGTGTGAGATGGAGTGAGCGTTGATTATCTGCCTCACCATAGTGGCTAATCCAACCGGTTGAGGGAAGATGTGTTTCGATAGCTCGAAAGAAGCGAATGTAATGTAAATAGCGCAACCAGTTTTGATAATAGAGTGAATAGTGTTGATAGCGTAAAAGTGTCTGTTTTTTCTGTTGTTGATATATATCGAGTTGTTTTAGTAATAAATCTTCTTGTTGTTGAGTTTGGCGTTGTTGATCTGTTATGAGTGAGCGTTTTTGTGCTAAATGGTAGGTGTAATAGCTACAAATAACGAAAGTGATCGTGACCAATGATAGTGTTTGAAAAAGCCATAACAATGCATTTTGCCTAAATAAACGGTTGCGCCAAGGTAAGTAATTTACTTGATACATAACACCTCTTCAGGGCGTAATGCCAAACCCAAAGCAACAAGTGGAATGAGATTTTTATCTGACGTTGTGTTAAATAAGTCGAGGGAAAGATGGGGCCAAATAGGCATCAATTGACTAAAATATTCTTCATTATCACCTGTTAAATAACACTGTTTTAATGACCAATGATATTTTTCTATTAACTGGTAAATACAGGCTTGTTGCTCTTGTTGGTTTTCATAGGCAAGAGTGCCGTAATGGGGCATATTTTCATCAGATGATATCCAAAGTAGCGTTTTGTTTTTACAGTACAAAAGTGGGTACTGAGGTGAGATATCAAGGTAAGTTGCTAAATAGCGTAGTGCGCATGCCGGGGTATCAATCGCAGTTATTGTTAAGTTTATTTGAGAAAACAGGTCAATATACTTATCTAAAATCGTTTTATGGCACAGATGAATAGCGAGTTTCCCCTTATTTTGCCGATAATCAAAATTAACAGGGATTTTCGTATTTTGTGTGTAAGATGTGGCTCGTAGTTGCGCTAACCGATAACATGCTGCTGATGTAAGGGAAACTGCATGAGGCAGTGAGATAATTTGATAGTTTTCATAAATATCCGGTAGAGAAAGCGTAATATTATTAATTGAGGGTAATTTTTTACGCCAATTTATTAGGATTTTTCTTAATTTTATGTCATTTAAATCGTCATTAAGAGGTAAAGGGAATTGCCAAAATGCACTGATTTTCCATTGTTTATTCTGCTGAAATACCAAAACTGCATTGATATGATGAGTGTTAATTTCAATACCAATCTGGTAATTGTGTGTTTCCATAAATGATATCCATATCTATTGATGAGTAATTGCCTATTTTCGAAGAGGCGTTACCTTTATACTACGCACTGTTTGTTTATAAACCGCCCAATTCACATTACATGGGAAATTTAAGGTGAAGTTCTTAAAATATTTTTTCATCTTCGTTTTTGCTTGCATAATTTTGGGAGCTGCCTCGATATACGGTATGTATAAGTATGTAGAGCCTCAGTTACCCGATGTCGCGACATTAAAAGATGTTCGTTTACAAACTCCTATGCAGGTATTTAGTGCAGACGGAGAGTTGATTGCGCAATACGGCGAAAAACGTCGTTTACCGCTAACATTGGAGGAGATACCTCCTCAACTTATTAATGCTTTTATCGCAACAGAAGATACGCGTTTTCGTGAACACCACGGTATTGACCCTATTGGGATCTCGCGCGCTGTTGTCGTGGCATTAACATCAGGACAAGCCTCTCAAGGCGCGAGTACCATTACGCAACAATTAGCTAGAAATTTCTTTTTAACACCTGAAAAGAAATTAATGCGAAAAATAAAAGAAGCCTTCTTGGCGATCCGCATTGAAAAAGAGCTGACTAAAGATGAAATTTTAGCGCTGTATCTAAATAAAATTTATCTAGGTAACCGCGCTTATGGTGTGGGTGCTGCGGCTTATGTTTACTTTGGTAAAAGTGTTCATGATCTTAGCCTAAATGAAATGGCAGTCATTGCTGGTTTACCGAAAGCACCATCGACACTTAACCCACTCTATTCTTATGATCGTGCCTTAAAACGCCGTAATGTCGTTTTACAGCGTATGTATGAAGAGAACTATATCACTCGTGCTCAGTATGAAAGTGCAAGAGCAGAGCCTATTGTTGCTAAATACCATGCACCACAAATTGATTTCTCTGCACCCTATTTAACAGAAATGGTGAGAATGGAGATGTATGAGCGTTATGGTGAAAATGCTTATACAGATGGCTATAAAATTTACACTACGGTGGTTCGTAAAGATCAATTAGCCGCAGAAAAAGCCTTGCGTGACAATGTTATCGACTACGATATGCGTCATGGTTACCGCGGTGCTCAAGAAGTTTTGTGGAGTGAAGGGCAAACACCATGGGATAACGAAGCTATCAACAAGAAATTAAAAGGGATCCAAACTTATGGTCCTTTAATTCCTGCTGTTGTGTTATCCGCTGATGCGAAAGAAGCCAAAGTTATCTTAAAAACGGGCGACAACATTACGCTAGATTTAAAAGCGGTTCGTTGGGCGCGTAAATTTATTTCTGATACCTCTCAAGGCGCAACACCAACAAAAGTTGATGCCGTTGTGCATGCTGGTGAGCAAATTTGGGTACGCCAAAATAACGAAAACAATTGGGTACTAGCGCAACTTCCGGGTGTTAATGCTGCATTTGTTGCATTAGATCCTATCAATGGAGGGATTATTGCGCTGGTTGGTGGTTTTGATTTTGAGATCAGTAAATTTAACCGAGTTTCTCAATCGTTACGCCAAGTCGGTTCAAACATTAAACCTTTCTTATATGCCGCTGCATTAGATAAAGGATTAACGTTATCGACACTGCTTAATGATTTACCTATTAGCCGTTGGGATGCTGGTGCAGGAACAGATTGGCGTCCTAAAAACTCACCGCCAACTTATGCCGGTCCTATTCGTTTACGTCAAGGTTTAGGTCAGTCTAAAAACGTGGTGATGGTACGTGCAATGCGCGCAATGGGTGTGGATTATGCTGCTGATTATCTATTACGGTTTGGTTTCCCTAATCAAAATATCGATAGAACAGAATCTTTAGCATTAGGATCACCATCATTTACACCAATGCAAATGGTACGAGGGTTTGCTGTTATGGCAAACGGCGGATATCTCATAGAGCCTTACTATATCCAACGTATTGAGAATGCTGAGGGTGAAGAGCTGTTTACTGCAAAACCAAAGATAGCTTGTCCTGATTGTACTGATATCCCTGTTATTTACGGTGATACCATGCGTTCTATTGCGTTATCTGATGATTATATGGAAAACGTTGCTCAATCTAATGCATCTCAGCCAGTAGCGGCTACGCCTGAAATTGAATTAGAACAAGCACCGTTAGCTGAAACAGTAAAAGAAAGCCCTTATGCGCCACACGTTATCAGCACACCGCTGGCTTACTTAATGCATGATGCATTAAGAACAAACCTTGTGGGAGAGCCGGGATGGTCTGGTACAGGTTGGCGTGCTGTTCGTGATCTTAAACGCCAAGATATTGGTGGTAAGACCGGAACAACAAACAGTTCTAAAGATGCTTGGTTCTCTGGATATGGTGCCAATATTGTTGCTACCGCTTGGATTGGTTTTGATGACAGTAGCCGCAATTTAGGTCGAACTGCCGCAAGTGGTGGTGAAGCGGGTGCTAAAACAGCACAACCTATTTGGAATGACTTTATGAAAGTAGCTCTGGATGGTGTCCCTGTTAATATGATGCCAGCACCAAAAGGTGTTGTGGCTGTTCAAATTGATAGAAGGACAGGAAAATTGGCGGGTGATGGCGCTTCAATGAAGGAATATTTTATTGATGGAACTCAACCGACAGAAAGGGCAAAAAATGAAGTAGGAACACAGATTTTTGAGGATAATGGCGAATCTAACGAGTTATTCTAATTAATCGAAAATAAAAACCGGATGTTAAAGTCCGGTTTTTTATTATCTATTTATTTTGTAATAGATAGCGGTGGGCTAAGAAGAGGGCACTAACACTACGAGCTTCTGTAAAATCTGGGTGCTCGAGTAAGTCCATCATTTTTGCGATAGGCCAACGTATTTGGATCAGTGGTTCAGGTTCATCACCCTCGAGTTGCTCTGGATAAAGATCATGCGCAATGACAATGTTCATTTTGCTAGAAAAGTAAGAGGGTGCCATCGACAGCTTTGCGAGTTCTATTAATGAGTGAGCGCCATAGCCAATTTCTTCTTTTAGTTCGCGGTTTGCAGCTTGTAGGGCATTTTCACCAGGATCAATTGCGCCTTTGGGAAAACCGAAGTCGTAATTTTCGATACCTACGGCGTATTCACGAATAAGAATAATATTGTCATCAATAATAGGAACAATCATAACGGCTTCACGATTAGCGGGCTTCATTCGCTCATAAGTGCGCTTTTCTCCGTTACTAAACTCCAGATTAACGGATTGGATCTGAAATAATTGAGAACGGGCGATGTTATCAATGTTTAATATATTGGGTTTTTTTAGTTCTTTCATAACAGTCCCTGACAGAATAGAGATTAACCTGAATTTAACACATTAATGACAAAATAAATCTAACAATTAGATTTAGCTTTTAAAGGAAAATTGAGTACACTCCGCTATCAAATCTAGTTATTTATTGATTTTTTGAGAATATTATTATTTATTGATTCGCTATTTTACCCGAAGATAGCATTGTTAGCGGATATAAACTTGATTATAGATATAAATTATAACGCGACTACAAAAATATAATCTATTGTATTTAAATAAAAAATAGAACAAAAGAATAGGAATTGCCTTATGTTAGGCAGGGTTTTAAATTTGTTATTGTTACTACGCAGCATCAGTATAAGCATGGGGAAAAAATGAGATTATCAGTCATTATATTGGCTATCTTGATGATAAGCCTATTTATAATGGCCGCCTTTCTATTCTTTAAAAGAAGGCGGCTTGATGGCTCACATCATCTCCCATCTCTCGCTAAACCTACTTATCGCAAGCTCACTTCTGATGACTATGGGCTTATTAGTGATTATTTATCTTATTTTGGTACCTCTGATTTCTCTTCTGGCTATTCATTACAAAATTTCCCCGATATGCCAATTAAAGGCGAAGTCGTTGCTACATTAAGAAATATCGTTAATCGCTTTGCAGGTTCTAGCGAAGGATTAAATCATTGGCGTTATTATATCGATGCTGTAGAAATTCATATTCCCCCACTGCTTGTTCCTTATCTTCAGCAAGAAAACGTTCTCGATGTTGTTTGTACCCCTTCGATCCCCATCGTTATTGGTGTGAATGGACATTTTTTAAAAGACGAAAAAATTCATTTTTCTTCGCTAAGTTTAAAACAGCTGTCTGAACCAATATTGGCAAATGGTTCATCAACTATCCAAAAGAACGAAGGTGATGCGGCTCACTTATTACAAATCCGAGAAGAAACAAACGAAGAATACCGATTACATAACTCATCTGGCTTTTGGGATGGTTCTTTTGTTTGTATAGGGCTTACGCTGTGCCTAACAGCCTTAATGATGCCTCAAGTTTTTCTTCCTTGGATCTTAGCAACCGGTGGTGCTTTTCTTGCTGTTGGTATTTTTCTGATCCACAACCCTTTAATCAAACCACGTAAACAAGAAATCCACTGTTTTAAAGGGCGCTTAAAGCGCTGGGGGCTTTTTGGTAATTTTGATCATGGGCAGGTAAAAAATGTTTCTTTAGGGGGGATTGATCTGGTTTATCCACCTCATTGGGAGCCTTATATTCAAAGTGATATTGATAAGGTGACCTATTTAGAAATGTATCCAAGTCATCATGTTGTAAAGCAAGGAAACTACCTTTCATTGCATGATGAAGAGAAAAATTATCCTTATAAACGGTATATTAAAAATATTATTTTCGTTTTTTGGAGCTTGTTTATTATTGGAATGTTGTATCTTTATCAGCCACTTTCTCTTTCAATGAAACTCAGTTTTTCATGGCTTAAAGATACAGAGCCTCATTTAGTCACTAATTTTACTGAGTTAGAAACCACCAATTTGCATGTCGGGGATATTATTCAAGCTAAAGGAGTTGGGATGTGCTATATGCCACCTAATTTATCAAGTAAGAATAATAAAACGATTTTTGCACCTTTTGATTGCTCAGGGATTTATTGGAATAACAGTAATCCAATGCCAATGCCTGAATCGAGCACGATAGAAAAAGCTGCGGCTTTATTGCATATGGTTGAAGAGCAATTACACCCTGTTTCTAATAACCGAGTTAACCCAAGTTTAGGCCAAGCGATTACTAAATCTGGGATGAATTTGCTAGATAATTTTGATGGCATTGTGTTGAAAACACAGGATTTATGCCCACGAGAAAATGAATGTATTCGGCTAAAAATGGCGTTAGTTAACTTAAGTAACGTCAATGATTGGGCTGCATTAATTCAACGAGCTGAAAGCGGTAAATTGACCGGAACGAATGTTTTATTGCGTGCAGTAAGTGCTGAGGCCTTGGAAAAGCTTATCGACACCACCACATCTTCTTTTATCTACCGAGAAATAGATAAAGCCGCAATACTGTTAAACAGCCCTCCACCGGGTGGTGTGCTGTTAATCAGTGATGAAAGAAAACAGCTTGTTGATTACGCTTCAAGTTCAAATTCAGTATTTGAACCTACTCCGTTAGAACAGTGGCGAGAACTACAACGTTTATCCGATATCTTATTGCATACACCTTTTGATACGGGTGGCGTAATAACGGGTATGGTTGTCGATGCGAATGGCACGTTACAGATATTTTTACATAGCCTGCCAGACTCGATGACAATGTTATATTACATCGGTAATACGGTATTATTGCTTCTTGCTATCGGGTTCTTAGTATTGAACCTATTTCTTATCATCCGGCGCCGGCGACAAAACAACCAACGCATGAATAAAATCAGTCTCTATTATGAGCACTGTTTTTATCGCCCTCCTCAGTAAGTCCCTTGTTGTGGAAGGCCATGTGTTTACACTATCGCCTTCGTAAAGAAGTTGAAGTTAAGGAGAAAGGGATGAGTCAACCATCACAAGACAGTGGTGTCCGCTTAGATAAATGGCTTTGGGCTGCTCGTTTTTATAAAACGCGTGCCATTGCGCGCACGATGATTGAAGGTGGTAAAGTCCATTACAATGGTGTGAGAGGCAAGCCAAGTAAAATCGTTGAAGAAGGTGCAGAAGTACGCCTACGACAAGGTAATGATGAACGGACGGTAACCATTCTCATGGTGAGTGCTCAGCGACAAGGTGCTACACAAGCGCAGACACTTTATTGCGAAACGCCAGAGAGTATTGCTAAAAGAGAAAAAATTGCTCTAGCAAGAAAAATGAATGCGTTAACAATGCCTCATCCTGAGCGTCGCCCTGATAAAAAGGAAAGACGCACCTTACTTCGCTTCAAACAGACAAATTTACAAGAATCGGATTAACCGATTCCCTGAAATGAGAGAAAGTTATGTCTAAAAAAGACGCTTTATCACGTTTTTTATTCGAAAAAAACGCGGTACGTGGTGAATTAGTCAATGTGACTGAAACCTATCAATCAATGCTTGAAAATCACCATTATCCTGAGCCAGTTCAATGCCTTCTGGGTGATTTATTAGTGGCAACGAGTTTGTTAACAGCGACGCTTAAATTTGAAGGAGATATTACGGTTCAAATTCAAGGCGATGGTCCAGTACGATTGGCGGTTATTAATGGCAACAATAATCAACAAATGCGCGGTGTTGCGCGTGTTGGTGATGATGTTAAGGCTGGTAGTACCTTAAAAGAGATGATCGGTAATGGTTTTATGGTCATCACGGTAACGCCTGAAAAAGGTGAACGTTATCAAGGTATTGTTGCTCTTGATGGTGAAACTATTGAAGCATGTATTGATAACTACTTTAAGCAATCAGAACAGCTACCTACACGCGTATTTATTCGTAGTGGTATGCAAGCGGGCAAACCAGCCGCAGCGGGTATGTTATTACAAGTATTGCCTGCGTCAGAAGAGTTCACCGCAGAACATACTGCTGAACACTTTGAATTGCTGACACAGTTAACACACACAATCAAAGCTGAAGAGCTATTTACGCTAGATACTAAAGAGATCTTACATCGCTTATATCATGAGGAAGATGTCACTCTTTATGATCCTCAAGTTGTTGAATTTCATTGCACTTGTTCGCGTGAACGTTGTGAAAATACATTAGTAACATTGTCGGAAGAAGATGTGAACCACCTGTTGCAAGAACAGGGAAATATTGATATGGAATGCGAATATTGTGGAACACATTATATCTTCACAGAGGGTGATATTAATAAAATCAATAAGTTAAACGAGTCAGAATTGCACTGATTCGATTTAGCAAGACGGTTTTATCAAAAGGACGCTATTTTGCGTCCTTTTTTATTCAACAATTTTTCTTTAGTTTTGTGCATTAGCTCTCGTTCTTAACATAAAAAAATTATAAATTTTCAAAATATTGATAACAATCGCTGTTAATTACTCGTAACACCTTAATATTATTCGCAGAAAGGTCTATTTATCAGGAGCGAAACTATGAGCGTTAAAGGTCTTACCCCTAAGGATCTCCAGCAGTACGGTATTAAGGACACGAGTGAAATCATTTATAACCCAAGCTATGAGCTGTTATTTAATGAAGAAACCAAGCCTGGGTTAACAGGTTACGAGCGAGGCACACAAACCTCGTTAGGCGCTATTGCCGTTGATACAGGTATATTTACTGGACGTTCTCCGAAAGATAAATACATTGTTCGTGATGATGTTACGCGTGACACCGTATGGTGGGCTGATCAGGGTAAAGGTAAAAATGATAATAAGCCACTTTCACAAGAAGTGTGGGCTGACTTAAAATCATTAGTAACCAATCAGCTATCAGGCAAACGTTTGTTTGTTGTCGATGCATTTTGTGGTGCGAATGCGGATACACGTTTGAAAGTTCGTTTTATCACAGAAGTTGCTTGGCAAGCGCATTTTGTTAAAAATATGTTTATTCGTCCTGAACAAGAAGAGCTGGAAAATTTCACACCAGACTTCATTGTGATGAACGGAGCGAAATGTACAAATCCAAATTGGAAGGCGCAAGGTCTGAACTCAGAGAACTTCGTTGCTTTCAATTTAACTGAACGCATTCAGTTAATTGGTGGTACTTGGTACGGTGGCGAGATGAAGAAAGGTATGTTCTCTATGATGAACTACTTCCTTCCTCTTAAAGGCATCGCTTCTATGCACTGCTCCGCAAACGTTGGCGAAAGTGGTGATGTTGCTATTTTCTTTGGTCTATCAGGCACAGGTAAAACAACCCTTTCAACCGATCCTAAGCGTAAGCTAATTGGTGATGATGAACATGGTTGGGATGATGACGGCGTGTTTAACTTTGAAGGTGGTTGTTATGCGAAAACAATCCACTTATCAAAAGAAGCTGAACCTGATATCTATGGTGCAATTAAACGTGATGCACTGCTAGAAAACGTGGTTGTGTTATCTGATGGTTCTGTTGATTTCGACGATGGTTCGAAAACAGAAAATACCCGTGTTTCTTACCCTATTTATCATATTGATAATATCGTTAAACCTATTTCCAAAGCAGGTCACGCTAAGAAAGTTATTTTCTTAACAGCGGATGCTTTTGGTGTGTTACCTCCTGTTTCACGTTTAACACCAGAACAGACGCAATACCACTTTTTATCAGGCTTCACCGCTAAACTTGCGGGAACTGAACGTGGTGTGACCGAGCCAACGCCAACATTCTCAGCCTGTTTTGGTGCAGCATTCTTATCTCTGCACCCAACACAATACGCTGAAGTATTGGTAAAACGTATGCAAGCATCAGGTGCAAAAGCCTACTTGGTTAATACAGGTTGGAACGGTACAGGTAAACGTATCTCGATTAAAGATACTCGCGCTATTATTGATGCCATCTTAAATGGTGATATTGATAAAGCACCAATGAAAACATTACCTGTATTTGATTTAGAGATCCCAACCGCACTGCCAGGCGTTAACAGCGAAATTTTAGATCCTCGTGATACTTATGCTGATAAAGCGCAATGGGATACTAAAGCAGACGATCTGGCTGATCGCTTTGTGAAAAACTTTGATAAATATACGGATACCCCAGCGGGTCAAGCGTTGACTAAAGTGGGGCCAAAACGTTAATTTTTATTAGCATGAATAAAAGACACCAAACTCATAGGATGTGATTTTGGTGTTTTTTTATTTGAGATCTTCGAGATAAAAAAAATCCCTGAAATGCGAGAAGATTTCAGGGAATAGAAAGAAAATAAAGTGAAATTGTTTATTAGAGAAAAAGTGACTTTAGAGGGTGATAACCCAACTATGCTGTTACTGGAGGTAAATCAAACAGTAAAATTTCACTGTCCTCATCACCAACGAAACGGATCATATCTTCATTTGCGATAGCCACACCATCACTGGTGGTCGCAATTATGTCATTAATCGTTATTTTGCCTTTCACAACTTGTAGCCAAACATTGCGTCCTGTTTCTACCTGATATTGCGCTTCTTCACCTTTTTTCAGGTTCCAGCGCCATAACGTCATATCTTGAAAGACTTTTAAAGAGCCATCACGCGCATCTGGCGATAAAATAAGCTGTTTACTCACTGAGGTATCAAAACGACGTTGATCGTAACGTGGTGTGATACCGGTGGTGTTTGGCATAATCCAAATTTGGTAAAAATGCAGCCCTTTATCACTATTTGGATTATATTCTGAGTGAGTAATACCTGTACCAGCACTCATTATTTGAAACTCACCTGCAGGAACATTTTCTTTATTACCCATGCTGTCTTGATGCTCGATATTACCTTCAAGCACATAGGTTAAAATTTCCATGTCTTTATGTGGGTGAGTACCAAAACCTTTACCGGGTATTACGCGATCTTCATTAATAACTCGTAGTGCAGAAAATCCCATAAAATCACGATCGTAATAATTTGCGAAAGAGAAGGTATGCCAGCTATCTAGCCAACCATGATTAGCGTGTCCTCTTTCATTTGCTTTGCGTAGATAAATCATAATGTGTTTCCTTCTCTGAAGTTGTTGAACACAGTTTACTCAGTAGCGCAAAGTAAAAAAGCGGAGGAATTTAACCTGAAGATCCAAATAATTTGAATAAGAGAAAACAAAAACATCGAATGAGTTCTAGAAAAGAAAAAAGCCAGCACCCGGCTGGCTAAAGTAAAACACTGGAAGCAATGTGAGCAATGTCGTTCTTTCATATGACCCTGAAGGTGGTGCATCTGAAAGTGTTATTGATGATAATAGTTCTCAGTATCATTTGTAAAGCCCTTTTTTTAAGCAAATTAGAAAAAAGAGCTAAAAAAGTCTTAACTTACTGATTAACGAGTTATTTTATTTTAATAATTTTTTAAAATAGTAATATAACCAAATAGTTAACAATATTCTTTATGGGGTCATTTATAGAGAAAAGAAGAGAAAATATGGCATAAAACCAGAGGAAAGGAAGGGATATAAGGTATTTTGGATCTCTACCGAGAAATACCACAAGAAAAAGCCATCACTGATTGATGATGGCTGGTTTTTATTATGTATGAGTTATAAGTTTATAGAATTATAAAACCAATATTTATAACTTTAACATTTGCACATTTATTCATTATTGTTCAACAAAAGTCGATTTTGGTATTGAAATAAGGCTCTGCGCACAGGCATAAGCCGAGCTCCACGCCCACTGGAAGTTATATCCACCTAACCAACCCGTCACATCAACCACTTCGCCAATAAAATAGAGTCCTTTTACTTTTGTGGCTTCCATGGTTTTAGAGGAAATAGCTCGAGTATCTACGCCGCCTAGTGTGACTTCTGCGGTGCGATATCCCTCAGTACCATTGGGCTGAATTTGCCATTCTTGTAGTAACGTTGCAATTTGTGTAATACGTTCATTACTCAGTTGAGTCAGAGAAACATCAGGTAACTGTTTATTTTCTATCATTATTTCAATAAAACGCTTTGGTAATAAGCGAGAAAGCGTATTTTTTACTAATTGATTTGGATGCTCTTGACGTTTTTCTTGTAGCAGGCTTTCAAGATCAATACTTGGAAGTAAGTTAATACTTACATACTCTCCAGCTTGCCAATAACTTGAAATTTGCAAAATCGCAGGACCTGAAAGACCACGATGTGTGAAAAGAATGTTTTCTTTAAAACTTGTGCCATTTTTTGCCGTCACAATAGCGGGTACCGCTACGCCAGATAGTTGGCTTAATTGCTCAAGTTGGGGTTTATGCAGAGTAAAAGGCACTAAACCTGCGCGAGTGGGTAAAACAGGAAGCCCAAATTGTTCTGCAACTTTATAGCCAAAAGGAGTAGCCCCTAGACCGGGCATAGAAAGACCACCACTGGCAATGACCACCGAAGGTGTTGTGATGGTTTTTCCATCAACAAAAATAGTAAAGCCCGCATCTGTTTTCTCGATTTGTGTGGCTTCACTACGTAAGCGAACACTTACTTTCCCTTTTTGACATTCAGTGAGTAATAAATCAACAATTTGCTGTGCTGAATCATCACAAAATAGCTGCCCGAGCGTTTTTTCATGGTAGGCGATGTTATGTTGTTGCACTAATTCAATAAAATCCCATTGTGTATAGCGAGCAAGCGCTGACTTACAGAAATGAGGATTCTCTGATAAGTACGCGGAAGGTTCGATATACATGTTGGTGAAATTACAACGCCCACCACCTGACATTAGAATTTTACGGCCCACTTTTTTACCATTATCGAGGACTAAAACAGATAATCCTGCTTGTCCTGCTAAAGACGCGCAAAAAAGCCCCGCGGCACCTGCACCTATAATTACTGTATCGTATGATCCCACAATGATGTCTCGTTCTTGGTTTTCTCTGACTACTTAATCAATGATTTTCGCGTAAGATCAGAGTATTTTGTAAAATTATATGGAGAAATCTGCATTTTTCACCTAAATTCTTATAAGCAAGGAAAAAATTGTCAGAAATTTACTTTTTTTTTATTTTTATTAATTAAATGATATATAAGGAATTATCTTAAAAAGGCTCTGATTTTCTTGGTTATCAAATCAAAAAAAGGTTAAATTTTGCTTCCACCGTTCGCATTTGTCGCTGATAATGCGCCGCGTTCATGTCCAACTAACTGGCTTAACGTCTATGCTACATTTGTTTACTGACCTAGAATTTCACACAGGTTTGATGTTGGTTTTAGCACTGTTATTTGTGCTATTTTATGAAGCTATTAACGGCTTCCATGATACCGCAAATGCGGTAGCAACTGTTATCTATACTCGTGCTATGCGTGCGCAATTTGCGGTCGTGATGGCGGGTGTATTTAACTTCCTTGGAGTTTTGCTCGGTGGATTGAGCGTAGCTTATGCTATCGTTCACTTGTTACCGACAGATCTTCTGCTGAATGTGAGCTCAGCTCATGGCCTTGCCATGGTCTTCTCGTTGCTGTTAGCCGCCATTATCTGGAACTTAGGTACATGGTATTTCGGTATTCCAGCATCAAGTTCACATACGCTGATAGGTGCTATCATTGGTATTGGTTTAACAAATGCTATCGTGACAGATTCGTCTATCGTTGACGCATTAAACATACCAAAAATGATCAGTATCTTCCTATCACTCATTCTTTCACCAATTATCGGCTTGGTTATTGCAGGCGCGATGATTTTCTTACTGCGCCGTTACTGGAGTGGTACGAAAAAACGTCGTCGTATTCACCTGACACCTGCTGAACGTGAGAAGCAAGATGGTAAGCGTAAGCCGCCATTTTGGACTCGTACTGCACTGATTTTATCTGCAGTTGGGGTGAGTTTCTCTCATGGTGCAAATGATGGGCAGAAAGGTATCGGTCTTATCATGTTGGTATTAATTGGCGTTGCGCCTGCGGGCTTTGTCGTCAATATGAGTGCAAGCGGATACGATATCACCAAAACTCATGATGCCGTTGTACACTTACAACAATATTATGAGAAACATCAGCCAGCACTACAGCATGCTATTGATAATACACCAGTAGTACCAGCGCAAGCTGATGCTAGTGATACAGATTTCCATTGTAATAGCGCAAGAACGCCAATTGTTCTGAATCAAACAGAACAGCTGCTTGCAAATATTGGCTCTTATGATGAGCTAACCGCAGACCAGCGTGCTCAAATGCGTCGATTACTTATGTGTATCGCTGATACCGCAACAGAAGTGGCTAAATTACCAGAAACTAGCGCCCAAGATGCACGGTTCTTAAAAACATTGAGTCGTGACCTGCTAAACACCGTGGAATATGCTCCGATTTGGATCATTGTCGCCGTGGCATTAGCGCTCTCTATTGGGACAATGGTAGGTTGGAAACGCGTTGCAGTAACGATTGGTGAGAAAATTGGTAAAAAAGGTATGACATACGCCCAAGGGGTTTCTGCGCAAGTAACAGCCGCAGTTTCTATCGGTGTAGCAAGTTATACGGGTATGCCTGTATCAACAACACAAGTTTTATCATCTGCAGTTGCAGGTACGATGATTGTTGATGGTGGTGGTGTTCAAACGAAGACAGTGAAAAACATTGCACTGGCTTGGATCTTAACATTACCAGTTAGCATTGGTTTATCAGGTTTACTTTATTGGATATCACTTACATTTATTGTGAATAGCTGATAACAATAATTACCCAAGTTTGTTTATAAACGGTGACTTTTAGTCACCGTTTTTTTGTTTTTGTCGCTTACCAAAAAAGCATGGCAATTAAACTTGCGACAGCCAAAATACAAAAACGGCTAACAAGGTAAAATTGCCGATAAATTCGCTCACAACGCATAATGACTTCAGGATTATGATGATTGATGTATTGGCGTTGGTTGATATAGCGAATGAGTCTTAGTTGTTTTGAAAATTGTCCGTGCATAGTAAAAAATCCATTGCCATCCACAGATTGGTAGAGCAAAGGATCAGATTGGCGCAATATTGTGAGTAATACCCGAATAGATGAAAAATAACGCATCATATTAATCAGGCAAAGAATACATAGCGCCCAAAAGACAACAATGACATTAAACATAATCCCCTCCCTAGAATAATAGATTCTGAGATGAGAAAACCTTTACCAATAAAGGTTACTTTTTTCTCTAATTTAAGTTTAGGTGAAATTAAGCAATAAACAAAAGTGACTTTTTCAAGTTGTTTCCTTTTTCAGAAAAAAAGATAAAAAATAACTCTAAAAGGGTGCTTTTGTTGTTTTTTATACTCAATTCTCATTATTATGATGTTATTGTCGGTGAATGACATCGTGCTAATGTAAAATAGTGTATATTGTTATTTATCGATAGATGCTTTCTTGATGAATTTGACATAAGTTGTGATCAAGGCGACATCTAACTTTCATCTTAAAACGTTATATTTAATACATAGGATTTAGGCTTAACCGCCTTTCCAACCGATTAATCAGCTTATGGAAGGAGTTCACGATGGCTTATAAGCATATTCTAGTGGCAGTTGATTTATCCCCTGAGAGTAACGTCTTAGTACAGAAAGCTGTATCTATGGCAAAACCCTATAATGCCAAAGTTTCCTTAATTCACGTTGATGTTAACTACTCTGATCTTTATACCGGTCTAATTGATGTCAACCTCGGTGATATGCAGCAACGTATTACTGATGAAACCCGTAACGCGTTAAAAGACCTCTCTGATAAATCAGGTTATGAAATTCAGGAAACCCTGAGTGGTAGTGGTGATTTAGGACAAGTTCTGGTCGATGCGATTAAGAAATACGATATGGATTTAGTCGTTTGTGGTCATCACCAAGACTTCTGGAGCAAATTGATGTCATCAGCACGCCAACTAATTAATACTGTGCATGTTGATATGCTAATTGTTCCTCTGAAAGATGATGAATAATAATCGCTTGCTTGTTTAAGCAAAAAAAATGCCTGCTTATGCAGGTATTTTTTTGCCTAAAATTCCTATTTTTCCTATCGTTAAAGCGAGTCAACCTTTTTTTTTTGTCTAATTGTGAAAAAAATGTCTTGAAGTGTGAATGTATTTTAATGATATATTCAAGAAGCAAAACAACATCAACCTCACAAAACCCAAAAATATTCCGAATAAATGAGGTTATGCCAACATCACATTACACAAAAAAGGAATAACTGAATGAATATATCTGGCTCATTATCTTCGTTTTTAGAAGGGGTAGAAAAATATAACGCTCATCAACCTGAGTATCATCAGGCGGTTCGTGAAGTTTTTACCACTTTGTGGCCTTTTTTAGAGAAAAACCCACAATATCGTGAACAATCATTACTTGAGCGCTTAGTAGAGCCTGAACGTATTATCCAGTTTCGCGTCTGTTGGTTAGATGATAAAGGGCAAGTGCAAGTTAACCGAGCATGGCGTATCCAATTTAACTCCGCCATTGGGCCTTACAAAGGTGGTATGCGTTTTCATCCATCAGTAAATCTTTCTATCCTAAAATTCTTAGGTTTTGAGCAAACATTTAAAAATGCATTAACGACATTACCGATGGGAGGAGCCAAAGGTGGCTCTGATTTTAATCCTAAAGGTAAAAGCCATGGGGAAGTGATGCGCTTTTGTCAGGCATTGATGACTGAACTTTATCGCCATTTAGGCGCTAATACAGATGTTCCTGCCGGTGACATTGGGGTGGGAGCACGAGAAGTCGGCTTTATGGCCGGCATGATGAAAAAACTGTCTAATAGCAATGAATGTGTATTTACAGGTAAAGGCCTTTCATTCGGTGGCAGTTTAATTCGCCCAGAAGCAACTGGGTACGGTCTGGTTTACTTTACTAATGCGATGCTTAAGCGTCATGGTATGTCTCTTGAGGGAATGCGTGTGGCGGTTTCTGGCGCGGGTAACGTTGCACAGTTCACTATCGAAAAATGTTTAGAGTTAGGCGCTAAAGTAATAACAGCATCAGATTCAGGTGGTACTGTGGTTGATGAAGCGGGATTTACCACTGAAAAACTAGCTCGACTCACTGAAATTAAAAATAATTATGGTCGTGTTGAAGAGTACGCAAAAGAATTTGGCTTAACGTATCTTGAAGGGCAACAACCTTGGGCTGTTCCTGTTGATATTGCGTTGCCTTGTGCAACACAAAATGAGTTAGATTTGGAAGCGGCTAAAGTGCTTATCAAAAATGGGGTGAAAGCCGTTGCTGAAGGCGCAAATATGCCAACAACGATTGCTGCAACAGATGCCTTTATTGAAGCGGGTGTCCTTTTTGCACCAGGTAAAGCAGCTAATGCTGGTGGTGTTGCAACCTCGGGTTTAGAGATGGCACAGAATGCGGCACGTTTAAGCTGGAAAGCAGAGAAAGTGGATGCTCGCTTACATCACATTATGTTAGATATTCACCATGCTTGCGTGAATTACGGTGGTGAAGGTAAGCAAACTAATTATATTCAAGGCGCAAATATTGCAGGTTTTG
Source organism: Ardaris minthe (assembly GCA_018244935.1). NCBI lineage: Eukaryota > Metazoa > Arthropoda > Insecta > Lepidoptera > Hesperiidae > Ardaris > Ardaris minthe. Next base: position 12,430 of record DWTR01000025.1, on the reverse strand, counting down.
TAAAAGTCGCTGATGCAATGCTGGCACAAGGCGTGTTGTAATTCTTTCTTCTCTGAAGCATAACCCCCATTAACAGGGGGTTATATCAATCTTTAGCTACCATTTTAGGCGGAGTGTTTTCCATACATTATCTCGTAATGTTTCGGGAACCCCTTCTTGTTCGGCTAATTCACGCCATTCAGATAATGTCGAAATGGTTTGTTCAATGATGTATTTAGCTTTGTTTCGGCTAATACTTGAAATATGTTCTGCGACTGATAGAAGATCATCAATTTGAAAATTATCGCGTTTTCCAGCGAGTGTGAGTTGATGTGATTGTACCCATATTGAATCTTTCTTGTAACTCCAAGCAAGATCATAAGCGGGTGCTAGCGTCCATTTATATTCATCGTTCACCATAAATGACCAGTTTTTCGTATGGTCATCATGATTTCGGGCAATCACGTTAAAAACCATTCGGCGATAGATTTGCTCTTGTTCTTTATTGGTTAACCTTAGTTTTCGTGCAACGGATAATAATTCTTCATAACTATATTCACCTGGTTTTCTGAAATCAGCATGAGCTATACCACAAAGACTTAATACGTGATATTTCTGGTTGCCCGCTCGGTCGAATCGTTTTGTCATAAAGTGTGCTCTCTGAGTTTGTTTTTCTCTTAGCAGCTCACATGTAGACATTTTGATACCTATTTTCGTTGCCATAAGAAAATAAACATACTCCATAACACCAAAACCTTTAGGATCGCCAAAAGTTTCTCGTTCTGTTTTATGTTCTTCAACACCATCAAACTTGAGGAGATAGTGCTCAAATCCTTTTGGAACAGCAACTTGTCCAGAACGTATTTCAGTTTTATCTTCATTAACAGCAATGACCGCTTTTGCTCTTGCACCTCCAGCAGAGGTACCAATTTGAAGTAATTTTGTCATTGATAACTCATCGTGATCGGTTAGATTAAGTTCATCTCTTGAATCTAAAATTTTCTGTGCAATATCAACAAGCTCATTAATTAAAATAGGCTCACTTTTTTCTTCTATCGGATTATTCGTAGGATAATATTCCAATGCACCCATTCCGCGAGTACCAGTATAAAGCAAGCGATCTAATGCAAGAAAATGAGATTTATCTTTTCCTTGTCTAGCTAGCCATGCATTAATCAATGCATTTCCAAAGTCATCGGGGAGTGAATCAGCAAAAACAGCAGGCAAGCCCCGATATGTTTCAAATGGTAGTGTACGAAAAGTAAAAGTATCATTTGTTAAAGGCAAATGTAGCGGTGACAAACTAAATCCATCTTTTTGCCATTCACTTGTATATTCAAATGTAGCAAACCCACTATCATCTAGATAAGCGAGATACCCAACAGGAATACTATCAAAAAGAACACTACATGAGTTTGCTATCATTTTAGACCTTTAATTTTTTTCTATTGGCTAGCATTTCTTTAACTGATTTTTGCGATTTTGAGGATGTAAATGGTGTTTTACTTTGAGTATTACTGCGATGTTGTAGGAGATTATTATGTGTTTTCAAGGTAAGTGGTTTTACAATTTCAGAAGGGCGTATAGTCGGTGCTGGTACTAAAAAATCCAACCCTTCAAGTAAGTTTAGTTCTCTTAAAACACTAATAAAAATATTTAAACTACAGGCTCCTTTTCGAAGACGTGCGTATGTTGGGCGACTAATACCTAAATTTTCAACTAATTTTTCTTGTGATAACCCTTTTGCTTTTCTGTGAGCTTCAAGACGTTCATAGAGTTCTTTAATCACTGCGGTATCTGACATTGCGATTGTAATTTTCATTACCGACTCCAATGTAATGTATATATTACATACTGGCATGAAAATAGATATTTTGTAATGAATACATTCCTAATTTAAACCAGAATTTAATGAATTAGTTTTAGGTATTGAATATGATTATTTTATCTTCTAATTTATTTATGTAACGTATGTATTGCAAAAATAATGTAAATCATCATTATCGCAATATATACGTTACAATTTATAGAGTCAGAGAGGGATCTAATCTCTCATTTTTACACACAAGGATAAATATCAAAGCGGTGATTTTTGGTTGTTACATTGGCATGCGCAGGCTGATTATTTAATGGTTCTGCATAATCAGGGCGTTTAACTACAACCCTTTTTTTAGCTAATGTAATTGCCGGCTCTAATAGTGCATCTGCATCTTCATCAGCACCCACTAAAGACTGAAACACTCGCATCTCTTTTTTCACTAATGCGCTTTTCGCTTTATGTGGATACATAGGATCAAGATAAACTACATCGGGTGCTGGTGTGATTTCTGTCAGTGCTTGAGCTGAAGAGGCGTGGATCAGAGTCATACGTTCTTGCATCCATTCACCAATATCAGGATCAAGATAAGCACGTTTTAAGCCGTCCTCAAGCAATGCTGCGACAACAGGATGGCGTTCAACCATTCTCACCTTACAACCAATAGACGCTAATACAAATGCATCACGACCAAGCCCTGCCGTTGCATCAACTACATCAGGTAGATAGTCTTTTTTAATGCCGACAGCTTTTGCTACAGCTTCACCTCGACCACCGCCAAATTTACGACGATGTGCCATGGTGCCTTCCACAAAATCGACATAAATACCACCCAATTTAGGTTCATCTTGTTTGCGTAATTCAAGGTGTGTGGGTGTTAACACTAATGCCATAATTTGCGTTTCATCGTGAACTAAGCCCCAACGTTGCGCTAAATCAGATAAGGCGCTGTTATCAGCGCCTTCTTCACAAAGTAAACAGATATTCACATATCATCCTTTAATGCCGTAGCCTTTGAGCATAGCATCAAGTTGCGGCTCACGACCACGGAAGCGTTTAAACAGCTCCATTGGCTCTTCTGAACCACCACGAGTTAAAATATTATCAAGGAATGATTGACCCGTTTCACGGTTAAAAATACCATCTTCAGAGAAGCGAGAGAAGGCATCTGCTGCCAGTACATCAGCCCATAAATAGCTGTAATAACCTGCTGCATATCCACCAGCAAAGATATGACTAAAGGCATGAGGGAAACGCGCCCATGGTGTAGAAGGAACCACGGAAACTTTCTCTTTCACACTGTTTAAGATATCCATAATACGCGCGCCTTTAGATGGATCATATTCAGCGTGTAAACGGAAATCAAACAGACCAAACTCCAGTTGGCGTAATACAAACATCGCTGACTGATAATTTTTTGCTTTAAGCATATTATCAAGCATTGCCTGTGGTAATGGTTCGCCAGTTTCGTAATGACCTGAAATAAAGGCTAACGCTTCTGGCTCCCAGCACCAGTTTTCCATAAATTGGCTTGGTAATTCAACGGCATCCCAAGGCACACCATTAATGCCTGCAACATCTGCGGTATCAATCTGCGTTAACATGTGATGTAAGCCGTGGCCAAACTCATGGAATAGCGTGGTTACTTCATTATGAGTAAACAGTGCCGGTTTATCGCCTACTGGCTTATTGAAGTTACAAGTGAGGTAAGCAACGGGGTTTTGTAGTGAACCATCCGCATGACGCATTCTACCTATGCAGTTATCCATCCAAGCGCCACCACGTTTGTGCTCGCGTGCATATAAATCAAGATAGAAGCTACCGCGTAAAGTATTGCTTTCATCATAAAGCTCAAAGAAACGGACATCATCATGCCAAGTGTCGATGTCGTTACGTTCTTTGGCAGTTAAACCATAGATACGATGAACGACTTCGAATAAACCACTTAAAGCACGTTGTTCAGGGAAATAAGGGCGTAGCTGTTCATCATCGATTGAGAATAGGTGTTGTTTTTGTTTTTCGCTGTAATAAGCCAGATCCCACGATTCGAGTTTATCAACACCATAGTGTTCTTTTGCAAATTGAGTGAGTTCTGCTAATTCTTCTTCACCTTGTGGATGAGCGCGTTGGGCTAAATCAGTTAAGAAGCTCAATACTTGCTCAGGAGACTCTGCCATTTTAGTAGCAAGGGATTTTTCAGCATAATTTTTAAAGCCGAGCAGTTGAGCGAGTTCGTGACGTAATGAAAGGATTTCCGCCATAATTTCACTGTTATCCCACTGACCTGCATTTGGACCTTGATCAGAAGCGCGAGTGCTATAAGCAATGCTCATTTCTTTTCGCAGTTCACGGTTATCTGCGTAAGTCCTAACCGGTATATAGCTTGGCATATCAAGTGTTAACAGATAGCCTTCTTGATCTTTCGCTTGTGCAATTGCTTTTGCTGCATCAATCGCACTTTGTGGCATACCAGATAGATCGTCTACATTGGTAATTAATTTAGACCAACCCATTGTGGCATCTAATACGTTATTGCCGTATTTCGCACCTAGTTCGGACATCCGCGCACTGATTTCACCAAAGCGCTGTTGTTTTTCTTTTGGTAGCCCGATACCTGATAATTCAAAGTCACGTAATGCGTTTTCAATCGCTTTTTTCTGTGGTTGAGTTAACGCATTAAAATCAGCACTTTCTTTAATTGATTTATAAGCTTGATATAAACCTTCGTGTTGTCCCATCCATGTACTGAATTCAGACAGCAATGGTAAACTCTGTTCATACGCTTCGCGTAGTTCAGCACAGTTTTTGACAGAATTTAAATGACTAACGGGGGACCAAACACGAGAAAGTTTATCGCCTACTTCAGCTAATGGCTGGCAAAGGTTATCCCAGTTAAATTGGGTATTATCAGCCAGTAATTTTTCAACTGTTTCACGGTAAGTTGCTAAGACTTCTTTTAGCGCAGGAACAACATGTTCTGGTTTGATAAGGGAAAATGCAGGTAATCCCGTTGTATTAAGTAATGGATTTGACATAAAAACATCCTGTATTTTGGTTTGCAGTGGCGTAAAACACATCACTGAGTTTATTCGTCATAGAAAGTAAGATGAGGGTGAAACTGCATAAGTTCAATAGTATCGTGGTAATTATCCGAGGTTTTACTCAAAAATGGGATTATTTTATTTGAAAGGGCTTTTATTGATTTGATGCACTTGGGATTAAAAATAATTCAGCGTATAATCATCCCGTTATTTCCTTTTGACCTACTCAAAAATGGAAGATCATCGTCCCCGGTGGGGCGGCTGGACTTCAAATCCAGATGGGGCCGCCAGCGGTCCTTGGCAGGTTCGACTCCTGTGATCTTCCGCCAATCTTATTCAATTAACCTTCTCAAAAAATCGCTTTTTATGTCTTTATCATATTGTTTTTCAGCAAAATAGTACGTTTGTTATCTATTTATAAGCGCCCTTATCTTTTTGTTAAACATGGTATATTGTTGTTCATAGTTTATGCATAACGTATAGAGAGTGGAGACAATTTGATGAGCGAAAATCTTCCTGAAGCGCCACAGGGTGAATTTGTTTTATTCCGCAGTGAAGATGGGCAAACTCACGTCGAATGCCGCTTTGAGTCGGATACGCTGTGGTTGTCTCAGTCCTCGATTTGTGAGCTTTACGGCAAAGCTAAAGCCACGATTAGTGAGCATATCAGCAATATTTTTTCTGAAGGTGAGTTAGTCGAAGATTCAGTTGTTCGGTTTTACCGAACAACTGCGGATGATGGTAAACAGTACAATGTGAAGTATTTTAATCTCTCTATGATTCTCGCGATTGGTTATCGTGTCCGTTCTGTTCGCGGTACACAGTTTCGTCAGTGGGCAACGCAAACTTTGGAGCAGTATCTGATCAAAGGGTTTGTTATGGATGACGAGCGGCTGAAAAACCCGCCTGTTGGCCAATCTGTAGTGCCTGATTACTTTGATGAGATGCTCGAACGCATCCGTGATATTCGTGCCAGTGAGCGGCGGGTTTATTTGCGGGTCAAAGAGATCTTCACCATGGCAGCGGATTATGAGCCTTCAAATAAAGAAACCACACGTTTCTTCCAAACCATCCAAAACAAACTGCATTTTGCTTGTACGGGCATGACAGCGGCAGAGCTTATTGCCAGTCGTGCAGATGCGAGTCAGCCAGATATGGGGTTAACTAGCTATAAATTTGATGAAGTGCGTAAAACCGATGTCACGGTTGCGAAGAATTATCTACGTGAAAATGAACTGAAAGAATTAAACCGTATCGTCAATATGTGGCTCGATTTTGCCGAAGACCAAGCACTGCGCCGTAAGCAGGTTTTTTTACAGGATTGGGATATAAAGCTGGATCAGTTTTTAAGTTTCAATGACCGTGAAGTATTGCAAGGCGCTGGTGGAATTAGTAAGAAAGCTGCTGACGAAAAGGCTAAAGCAGTGTTTGATATTTATGCTCAAAAACGCCGTCAATTAAAAGAGGCAGAAGGGGCAAGGGTGAATATTGCAGCTCTGAAAGATTTGCTGAGAAAAGTGAAGAAAAATCAGTAGCTCTGCTATTTTTTTATATTAATGAAATTATCAAAACCAGTTTTGTGTCAAGAGTTGTCGTAGCTAATATCGCAGGGAAAGATCATTTGCATTTAGTATCACAAAATTTTTATAAGAGGTTGCATGACTTACATTACCGTTAAAAAGCATACTGTCAGAAAAGCATTATCAATGGGTTTTGAAAAAGTGTTTGATGATCGTGGTTATGATGCAGGTGCGTACTATATTAAAGATGGAAAAAAGTGGATTTTCGATATAAATGCACTTAAACAAAAACAAAATATATTTTCAGATAATGAATTAAAAGAGCTTGGGTATGATGTAGATACGTACAAATCTGTAGCAAAAGAGCTCGATGAAATGTCTATAGTTTATCAAAATATAGCAATTGAAGATGGGGAAGCTATATACCTTGAAGATGGGATGTATCTATACCCTGATGGTTCTATTCGTTAGGAAATCTAGTAAAATTTACTTGGTTTATTTTCCGAAAATTTAATTTGCTAAGTTGCTTATAGATTTATTTGATGAACAAAGAAATTTAACCATACATAGGGAACGATACAATTATGGCAAAAAAGTTCTCAAGAACTGATCTGATGAAATTAGCTATAGAAGAACATCTTAAGTGTACTGAATTTCCTAGGGTTGGCGTTATTATTACCAAAAATGGAGAACTATTAGCTACAGGATTCCGAGGCGAAATTAGAGGTGTTCATGCAGAAAGAGTTGCAATAGAGAAGCTAACTGAAGATAAGGTATTAGGCGCAATGGTATTTACTACATTGGAGCCATGCGTCGAACTTCATGAAGAGCAAGAAATTAAGTCGTGTGCTCAACTACTAATTGATTCAGGTGTTAATGAGGTCGTGATTGGAGTTTTAGATCCAAATGGGACAATTTATTCACAAGGCTATCGTAAACTGCTGGAAAATAATATTAATGTTAGTTTTTTTAATCGAAAACTAAGAGAAGCTGTTGAAGAAGAAACTTTTGAATTTGGTAACATTCATAAAATTTATGGTAATGGTAAAAGGAGAGTTGCAGTAATTAATAGCGGAAATGAAATAGAAGTCCAATTTAGCGAGACTGATGAACGAATAATAAAAATTAAATGGTCAAGTTTACAGCCCATTCATGGCTGTGTGGATCTTTCAAGTAGTAATGGCGCAGTACGTATTGCATCTGGAGCCAGAAATTTTGGTGATATCAGTGATCCAATGGTATTTAGGTTTCCAAGTCACTTCGCACGATTAAAAAAAGATATGATTGCGATTGTTAAACCAAATAACTCAACATTTTATGTGCTTATTCAATTGGTCTCGATTTTTGAGAACGATATAATTTTTAAGTGGGAAGTTAGAAATGATAGATAAAATTGTGAATGTTGAATAACTAAGTCTGACGATTTATTCGTTATGAGTCTATTTTTACTACTAACGCTGTACTGTTGTCCAATCCTCGCTGATATGTATCGCCTTAAATTAGCAGGCTTGCTTGAAAGTTACTATTAGCTTAGAACGCCCTCAAAAACCAATCTGGGGGCATTAATGGGGGCACTATCATTTATCCAACTTAGCAAATTCATTTAATATCAATGCTATTACCCATCAAATACGACTCCTGTGATCTCCGCCAATTCTTATTCAATCAACCTTCTCAAAAAATCGCTTTTTATGTCTTTATCATATTGTTTTTCAGGAAAATAGTACGTTTGTTATCTATTTATAAACGCCCTTATTTTTGAATGCACAAGCTAAAATTGCTGAATTATATGGAAAAGATGTCCGTACAATTAATGAGTATCTTGTTAATATTTTCTCTGAAGGGGAACTTGCTCAAAACGCAACCATCCAGAAATTCCGGATAGTTCCCCAATAAGGTAATCAGGCAGGGTTAATAAGAAAGCTAAGGATAACTGACGGTTCATAACAACGAAAAGTATATTAAGAACCAGCCAGTATTAGTCGATCTTGGCGGGTTTTAGTTGGAGTAATTTTTTAACTAAAAATCCGTCTTAGAAAAACCAGTCATAACATCTAGCCCCATTTCGCGGCCTAATGCTGTCATTGGATGGACGATTATCAAGCCTCGTACGGCTTTCTTCAGTTTGCCAATATCAGCTTGTTCTTTCTTAGTAATGGGGCGTTTGAATGGCATATCCACCAATTTCTGCGCTTCTTTACTTAGTTTATTGCTACGTACTTCTTTCAAACGAACGATTTCAGTTTCCAGTTCTACTTTTTCTTTCTCAAACTCTGCGTATTTTTCCGCTTCATCTGTCAGCGAGATATTTGCCATTTTGTGGCGAATAAGATCTAAACGGTCGCTAAGGAGTTTGATTTTTGCTTTTTCGATTTCTTTCATTATTAATTAACCGTGAACAAATTTCTTGTCGGTAAGTATACACTATTCTGTGTAAGGGCGTAGAAAGGGGATAGATTGGCACACCGCATTCATTATTTTTTCTTGTTCAGCATCGACTTTAAATCTGCAAAAGGATTATAAGTGGCTGCACCTACATCATCTTGTGCATCTTCACCAGCGACAACGGTTGTACCGTATTGGTCTGCTTCTGTGTATTTTGAGTGTTCATGGTCATGGCAAAACAGACACAATAACTCCCAGTTACTGCCATCTTCTGGGTTATTGGTATGGTCGTGATCAATATGATGAACGGTTAGTTCACGTAGATTGGAATAAACGAACTCACGCGCACAACGTCCACATACCCAGGGGTAGATTTTCAGTGCTTTTTCACGGTAGCCACTTTCCAACCGTGCATAGTTTTTTGGGATCAGAGCCATTGTTAGTATTACCTGTTATAAGAGAAAGTTTGACGATAGTTTTTCCAATATACTCTGAATGTACGGATAGGTTCAAATGTTGCTAAAATTATTAACCATTTGATTGCGAATACTTAAATATTTTATATTTATCTTTGAATCTAAAATTAGATATAAGTACTTTATTAGGTATTCTTGTTACACCTAAACTTATTGATTTAAATATCATTTTTATCTGATGATTTAGATCGTTATAACGGAATTTATCCTTTAAATAAATTGCACTATATTCAATATAAATTTACTAATTTTGTTGACTTATCTCGTAGAGCATAAGGTTATTAATACTCTATACAAAGTACATGTATTAGAAATCACGGTTATTTTCTTAAAGAAAAATTTCAGCTTTCTAGAGAAAGGAATTATTTATGGAACATCATCATCAGCCTTTTGACGAAATAAAAAGAATTAATGAATTTGGTATTGAATATTGGTCTGCTCGAGAGCTTTCTAAGCTTTTGGAATATTCGGAATACCGTCACTTCATGCCAGTTTTAAGCAGAGCTAAAGAAGCATGCCTAAAGAGCGAGCATAAGGTAGATGACCATTTCGAGGATATTCTCGGTATGGTGAATATAGGATCTGGGGCACAGCGAAAAATTAAAGATGTCATACTTTCTCGCTATGCTTGTTACCTTGTAGTTCAAAATGGCGATCCAAGTAAGTCTGTAATTGCTTCTGGGCAAACCTATTTTGCTATTCAGACTCGACGACAAGAGTTAGTGGATGATGAAGTTTTTAAACAGTTACGGGAAGATGAGAAACGTTTATTTTTACGCAATGAATTGAAAGAACACAATAAGCAACTCGTAGAAGCGGCACAACAGGCTGGAGTTGAAACTAGAATTGATTTTGCGATATTTCAAAATCATGGTTACAAGGGGCTATATGGAGGATTGGATCAAAAAGGTATTCATCAGCGTAAAAATTTAACTAAGTCTCAAAAAATATTAGATCATATGGGTTCGACAGAATTAGCGGCTAATCTGTTTAGAGCAACACAAGCAGATGAAAAGCTTAGACGAGACAATGTGCAAAATAAGACACAGGCAAATAAAACTCACTTTGATGTAGGAAGAAAAGTTCGAGAAACTATTTACGAACTAGGGGGCACAATGCCTGAAGATTTACCTTCTCCCAAAAAAAGTATCAAACAATTAATATCTACAGAAAAGAAAAAGCTTAATAAATAGAAGGGAGATAAATATTTATTCAAGCAGCAGAGTTTCTAAATCTGCTTTCTTCTCCCCCTCACCAATCTTACAACCTGATGCACTCTTGGAAATTACAGGTATAATTTCATAAATTATTGAGCAGACTTAGGCATAACAATGGCAAAACTTACCTTACAAGAGCAAATGTTAAAAGCGGGACTTGTGACCAGTAAAAAAATGGCAAAAGTTCAAAGAACAGCGAAAAAATCACGCGTTCAAGCACGAGAAGCAAGAGAAGCGGTAGAAGAAAATAAAAAAGCCCAACTGGAGCGCGATAAACTGCTTAGTGAGCAACAAAAACAAGCTACATTATCTAAAGAGTATAAAGCGCAAGTTAAGCAACTTATTGAGATGAATAGAATTACGCCAGCGAAAGGTGATATTGATTTTAACTTCACTGACAACAATGTGATTAAAAATATCGTAGTGGATAAACTGACACAATCTCAATTGATTAGTGGACGTCTCGCCATTGCGCGACTGGATAGTGCAGATAAAACTGAATACGCGATTATTCCAGCAAGTGTGGCGGATAAAATTACACAAAGAGATGTGGACTGTATCTTGTTAAATAACGCACTTAGCGAAACAGAACAAGATGAAGACGATCCTTATGCTGATTTTAAAATCCCAGATGATTTGATGTGGTAATAAGCAAAGTAGCTTATTATCCCAAAGGGCATAGTCTGTATAAGCATTGTGCTTTATACTGCGTCTGAAAATTTTTGTAGATAAACGATTAAGTAGGCGATAATGGCAATGAACGGAATAATCACAAAGTGGTTTGAAGATAAAGGTTTTGGATTTATTAAAGATGAAAACGGTGATAACCGTTATTTTCATGTGATTAAAGTTGCCAACCCTGCTTTGATAAAAACAGATGCAAATGTCACGTTTGAACCAACCACAAATACTAAAGGTCTATCTGCTTACGCGGTGAAAGTGATCCCAGATAGCAAATATGTCTATATTGCTGGTGAGCGAGTTAAGCTGACATCTATTAAATCTTTTCGAATTTATAGTGAAGAGGTATCTGCAGATACACATATCAATAAAGAAAACACCGTACTTTCTGTCGGTACTTTAATGAATAGTATCAGACCAAAATCTGCAGATGATACCCATAATATGCGTACGTTGAGAAAGCTTGCGATCACCACTATGCACGGAACAGAAATCGTTTTTACTGAAGATGAGCTTGATATCGATGAGACAGTAAAAGCGCTTAAACTGTAAATAGCGATATTTAAAACGGGCTTTCGCTACGCGCTTTTATTGGTGCTTGGCTAATGGGGTGAACAAAATGAAGTTCACTCGCATGCAGCATAAGTCGCGTAGCCCGTTTAGTACCATCCCTTTCTTCTATCAAATCTTCGTCGCACCCACCATATAAATCACAACCTAAAATAGGATGCCCTATAAACTGGCTGTGAATACGAAGTTGATGAGTTCTCCCTGTTTCAGGCATAAATTGTACTCGCGTTAAAGGCAATAACGTTCCACTTTCTAACGTATGATAAAAACGCTCAATAACACGATAACGAGAGCGTGCAGGTTTGCCATTAACGGGGCAAATCGACATGCGTGGAAACAGAGCTGGATCTTTTGCTATTGGCGCATCAATTATTCCTTCATTCTCACCTAAATGCCCGCACAGTAGCGCGCTGTATACTTTGGTTACACTGCGCTGGCTAAATTGTTGACACAAAAGAGCATTAATTGCTTTATTGCGTGCGACAACCATCAACCCAGATGTGCCAAAATCAAGCCGATGAACAAGAGTACATCCCGGAAATAACTTTACTAATCGATAATGCACGGAGTCGATATTTTGTGGATTTTTTCCTGATAAGCTCAATAACCCTGTCGGTTTGTTGATAAGTACTAAGTGCTCGTCTTGATAAAGGATCTCGATTTCATCATGGCAAGGTGGGGCAATAAAAGTATCGATAATCGTAGACATCGGCTTATCCGCAGCAAAAGAAGGAAGTGGATGATA
>DWTR01000024.1:0-49155 GCA_018244935.1 Ardaris minthe | reverse complement strand
ACGCACCATAATATCGCGACTGCTACCAAAGTTTTGTAACAGAGGATCTTTAAAACCCGCTGCATCTAGGCTATCACGCATTTTATCAAGGTCGGCTGGTTGACTGAGATTGATCTCAATTACTGTACCACCTGTAAAATCCAGTCCCCAGTTAAATCCTTTCACGGAAATGATAGCAATTGACGCTATCAAAAGCAGAAACGAAATAGTAAAGGCGACGTTGTCCCAACGCATAAAGTCAATGACTCTACGACCATGGTTTAATTGTTCAACAGTATAATCCTGTGCCACAACGTGCTCCTTAAATAGACAGTTTCTTAACGCGTTTACCACCATACAACAGGTTTACAATCGCACGAGTACCGACGATAGCGGTAAACATGGATGTTGCAACCCCGATTGCAGTTGTGATAGCAAAGCCTTTAATTGAGCCGGTACCGACTGCATAAAGGATCACAGCTGTAATTAATGTGGTTAAGTTCGCATCAATAATACTGGAGAAGGCACCTTTATAACCTTCATGGATTGCTTGTTGTACTGAACGTCCATTACGTAACTCTTCTTTGATACGTTCGTTTATCAGTACGTTGGCATCGACGGCGACGGCAAGTGTTAATACGATACCTGCAATACCCGGCATAGTCAGTGTTGCGCCTGGTAATAGTGACATTACCCCAACGATTAACACTAAGTTTGCCATTAATGCAGTACTCGCAATCACACCAAATTTACGATAATAAATTATCATAAAGGCAACAGACGCAATCAGACCCCATAAACACGCTTCTAAACCTTGGGTAATATTTTGCAGACCCAAAGTTGGACCAATCGTTCTTTCTTCAACGATTTGAATAGGTGCAATCAACGCACCAGCACGTAATAACAGAGACAATTGGCGTGCTTCATTGGCATTTGAAATACCCGTAATACGGAAGCTATTTCCTAAACGACTCTGAATATTCGCAACGTTGATAACTTCTTCGCTTTTAACTAATACCGCACGGTCATTCTCATCGCGTTTACCGCTGTCTTTATACTCTACGAACAGTGTTGCCATCGGTTTACCGACGTTGTCTTTCGTAAAGTTAGACATGATAGAACCACCCGCGCTATCAAGTGAAATATTCACTTGAGGTTGACCATATTCATCAGCTTGAGAAGTTGAATCAGTAATGTGGTCACCCGTTAAAATAACGCGTTTATAAAGAATAGTTGGTCTACCTTCACGGGTATATTTCACTTCTGAATCACCCGGAATACGACCTGTTTCTAAAGCAGAAGGATCAACAGTGGTATTGACTAAACGGAATTCTAATGTTGCTGTCGCACCTAAGATTTCTTTAGCACGAGCGGTATCTTGGATACCTGGTAATTCAACAACAATTCGGTCAGCACCTTGACGTTGGACTAATGGCTCTGCAACACCTAACTGGTTAACACGATTACGTAAGATTGTAATGTTTTGCTGTACTGCATAAGTACGCGCATCACGTAAACGTTCGTCAGTAAAAATAGCTCTTAAGGAGTTATTTGCGCCATCTCTAAAAATGAGATCTTGATTACGACGAGTTAGGTAATCTGAAGCTTTAGAGCGATCATCCGAATTACGGAAACGGATTTCAACGCCATAGTTATCCGTTTTACGGATAGATGAATACGGAATGCCTTCGTCACGTAATAATGTACGTAGACTTTCAACATTTTGTTCCTGAAGTTTACCTAACGCGGTTTCCATATCAACTTCCATCAAGAAGTGAACACCACCACGTAAGTCTAACCCCAGTTTCATCGGCTCCCCACCAATGGCTTCTAACCATTTTGGTGTTGCCGGAGCAAGGTTAAGTGCAACAATGAACTGGTCGCCTAATGCAGGCAACAACACTTCGCGAGCACGTAACTGAATATCAGGGTTACCGAAACGAGCCAAAATCGCACCATTTTCAAGTGCAATAGATTTCGCTTCAATTTTTTCTTTATCTAATAAAGATCGAACTTGATCCAGTGTTTGCTCATTGGCGGCGGTTCCCCGCGCGCCAGTGATTTGAACAGCCGGATCCTCTCCATATAGGTTAGGAAGTGCGTAAAGCAGACCGATGAGGATAGCGAATATCAACATCAGGTACTTCCACAAAGGATAACGGTTTAGCACGGCAGTTCCCTTTTCCCTTTGGGGAAATGTTATTAAATAGCTTTCATTGTGCCTTTAGGTAATACAGCGGCAACAAAGTCACGTTTGATAGTTACTTCAGTTGTTTCATTCAGAGCAACAACGATATAGCCGTTATCTGAAACCTTAACAACACGACCAATTAAACCACCCGTCGTTAAAACTTCATCACCTTTACCAATAGAATCCATCAGTTTACGATGTTCTTTAGTACGTTTTTGCTGTGGACGTAGGATCATAAAATAGAAAATCAGAATAAAGATCACTAACATCGGTAAAATAGACATAAAGCTAGCTTCAGGTGCTGCTTGTCCAGCAGAAGCAACAGCATCAGAAATGAAAAAACTCATTCACTTTTCCTCATTGTTGTCGATATCGACGATATTCAAGTTATAAGCCCAATATCATACACAGTATTGGGCTTTCTCGTATACATTATTCACACTTAGTCGCACTGCCATTTAGCGGTGGGACAGGTTTTCCAATACGTTCGTAGAATTCGTGTACAAACTCTTCAAAACGCGAGTCTTCAATAGACTGCCGAATTTCAGCCATCAAACGCTGATAATAACGTAAGTTGTGGATAGTGTTCAGCCTTGCACCTAAAATTTCGTTACAACGATCAAGATGATGTAAATAAGCACGGCTATAATTTTTACAGGTATAGCAGTCACAATGTTCATCAAGCGTTGATGTATCAGAACGATGTTTCGCATTACGAATTTTAATAACACCATCGGTTACAAACAGATGGCCATTTCGTGCATTTCGTGTTGGCATAACACAGTCAAACATATCAATACCACGACGAACACCTTCAACTAAATCTTCAGGTTTACCAACACCCATTAAATAACGCGGTTTATTCGCAGGAATTTGAGGGCAGACATGCTCTAAAATACGATGCATATCTTCTTTAGGCTCCCCGACTGCAAGGCCGCCAACAGCGTAACCGTCAAAACCAATTTCGACTAGCCCTTTTACTGAGATATCACGTAAATCTTCGTAAACACCGCCTTGAATAATACCGAATAATGAATTTTTGTTATTAAGTTCATCAAAGCGCGCACGACTACGTTTAGCCCAACGTAATGACATCTCCATTGAGTTTTTCGCATAATCCCAATCTGAAGGATATGGCGTACACTCATCAAAAATCATCACAATGTCAGAACCCAAATCGTATTGGATTTCCATTGATTTTTCTGGGCTTAAGAAAATCTTTTCGCCATTAATAGGGTTACGGAAATGAACGCCCTCTTCTTTAATTTTACGCATTGCGCCTAAACTAAAGACTTGGAAACCGCCTGAATCCGTTAAAATAGGACCTTGCCATTGCATAAAATCATGTAAATCACCATGTAACTTCATGATTTCTTGACCTGGGCGTAACCATAAGTGGAAGGTGTTACCTAAAAGAATTTGTGCGCCTGTCGCTTTCACTTCTTCAGGTGTCATTCCTTTTACTGTGCCGTAAGTACCCACTGGCATAAATGCAGGTGTTTCAACAACACCACGTTCAAAAATAAGGCGACCGCGACGAGCATTACCGTCGGTTTTGTCTAATTCGTATTTCACTCATCCTCCAAGCATCAGAAAAACAGTCCAATGCGCATTAAAAAACAGCATATTCTAATCATTTGTTAGACGGCTGTATATGTTACTTCAACAAAAACCCGTGCTTAGTCAAAGGGATTAAGCAATAAAATTGAAATAACAATTCATAAAAAGAAGAAAAACACTAAAAAAATAATAAATCTTTATTCTTGTCCTACTTTTTCATTGATAGCTAAAGGATTACCCGTAATAAACATCGCATCACCATAACTGAAAAAACGATACTCTTGCTTAACCGCTTCTTTATAAGCATTCATGGTATTTTTATACCCAGCAAAAGCAGAAACCAGCATGATTAAAGTAGATTCAGGTAAGTGGAAATTGGTAATCAATGCATCAATAATTTGATATTGATAACCCGGATAAATAAAGATTTGGGTATCATCGAAGAAAGGTGCTATTAACGCATCTTTTGTTGCCTTAGCGGCACTTTCTAATGAGCGAACAGACGTTGTTCCCACCGCAATCACTCGATTTCCACGCGCTTTACACGCTAATACAGCATCAACCACTTCTTGTGGTACTTCTGCGTATTCAGAATGCATTGTGTGTTCTTCGATATTATCAACACGCACTGGTTGGAAAGTTCCCGCCCCAACATGCAGTGTGACAAATGCCATCTCAACACCTTTTTCTTTTAAGGCTTGAAGTAATGGTTCATCAAAATGTAATCCCGCAGTAGGTGCGGCAACAGCGCCTGGACGCTCATTATAAACCGTTTGATAAAGCTCTTTATCAGATTCTTCATCAGGACGATCAATATAAGGAGGTAAAGGCATATGCCCAATACTATTCAGGATAGTAAGAACATCTCTTTCATCATCAAAGCGAATTTCAAAAAGCGTATCATGACGCGCAACCATAGTTGCTTGTACACTTTCATCTTCACCTAACACAAGCGCAGCGCCTTCTTTCGGTGATTTAGAGGCTCTAACATGAGCAAGAACGCGATGTTCATCAAGCATACGCTCAACTAACACTTCGATTTTACCACCTGACGCTTTACGCCCATAAATACGCGCAGGGATCACGCGCGTATTATTAAAAACCAGCAGATCACCGGCATTTATTTTATCTAACACATCGGTAAAAATACCGTGTGATAAAGCTCCAGTCTCACCTTCTAAAGAGAGCAAACGACAACCACTGCGTTGAGGTTGTGGATAGTGAGCAATCAAGGCTTCTGGCAATTCAAATGTAAAGTCTGATACACGCATAATTAAACGGCTACTTTCATAAAAAACAGGCGGACTAGTCTAGTGCTGCCAGCTTATCAGTGCAAGAAAGAAGCCCTTTTTTATTCAAAAAGCGCTATGATGCTGTGATGAATTATCTTGCTCACTTACATCTGGCCTTTAGGGCAAAAAGCTCTCTATTAGGCAATATGATGGCTGATTACGTTAAAGGCACTCCTAGCTCTGATTACAGCCAAGCTGTTATTGAGGGTATTCGTATGCATAGACGCATTGATGTGCTTACCGACACTCACCCATTGGTCAAACAAGCTCGCCTTTTATTTCCTGATGAATATCGCCGAGTTTCGCCGATTACCTTAGATGTTTTTTGGGATCATTTTCTTTCTTTAAATTGGTTGAAATTTGAACCGAATATGCCGTTGACAGAATTTGTCACCAAGACCCGAAATATTATTGAACCTGATTTATGGCAAACACCTGAAAAATTCCAAGAGCTTAATGAGTATCTATGGTCACAATCTTGGTTAATTCGTTATGCTGATA
The DNA here is from genome assembly GCA_018244935.1 of Ardaris minthe. NCBI lineage: Eukaryota > Metazoa > Arthropoda > Insecta > Lepidoptera > Hesperiidae > Ardaris > Ardaris minthe. The sequence goes on along the minus strand of DWTR01000024.1, from coordinate 43,632 downwards.
AGGCATATATTGCTCAAACATTGAAAGGAATGGCGAGAAGAAGACCTCGATTAAGCGCACTCGCTGGCTCTTATATCGTACTCGAAACGCATTACGATGAATTAAGTGAGATTTTTTGGCAGTTTTATCCACAATTGCTAGAAAGAGCACAGCATCACCAACTTGATGACTGATACATTTAACTATCATGTTGGATTTCATCTTTTTGTCATCTTGTAGGATTACATTTGATATATCAAAAAGATACTCAGTCAATTTATCATATTATTCGTAACGATTTGTTAACAAGCATAGTATTCATTTTCAAAGTTGATTAGAATGAATCGTTATACAAGGAGTCATAAATAATCCTACTTTGTTGTATTAAGTTGATAGCTACAATCTATCAAATAGATTGTTCTGTTTAACTTTATCAATAGCGATTGATTATTTATGCTATATGCATCATTTAAAAACAGGGTACACATCCTGAATTTACTCTAAATAGTTCGAGGTGTAGCTAGGCGACAAGTGAATGAGTCGCTAGGAGCATACAAGAGTATGTGACTAGTGCGAATGAACGCAGTCAACAACGCTACAACTTGAAATATGACGAGTACAAACTCTTTCAATTTACAGGAGTACATTATGGTTCTGGTTACTCGCAAAGCCCCTGATTTCACAGCTGCTGCCGTTTTAGGTAATGGTGAGATTGTTAACGATTTCAACCTGCATTCATTTATCAAAGGCAAACCTGCCGTTATTTTCTTCTGGCCAATGGATTTCACTTTCGTTTGCCCTTCAGAGCTGATTGCATTTGATCACCGTTTTGACGAATTCAAAAAACGTGGCGTAGAAATCATCGGTGTTTCTATGGACTCAGAATTCGTTCATAACGCATGGCGTAAAACGCCAATTGATGATGGCGGTATTGGTGAAGTTAAATACCCAATGGTTGCTGATATCAAACATGACATTATCAAAGCTTACGGTATCGAACACCCAGAAGCTGGCGTTGCTCTGCGTGGTTCATTCCTGATTGACAAAGAAGGCGTTGTTCGTCATCAAGTCGTTAACGATCTGCCATTAGGCCGTAATATCGACGAAATGATCCGTATGGTTGATGCTCTGCAATTCCACGAAGAACACGGTGAAGTTTGTCCTGCACAGTGGGAAAAAGGTCAAGAAGGTATGGGCGCATCTCCAGATGGTGTTGCTAAATACCTGAAAGCAAACTCTGGCAAACTGTAATATTTCAGTAAGCTACTATTTTTCTAAAAGCCTGTGAAAACAGGCTTTTTTTGTTTATTCAGCACTTATCTATTTATCTCTTATCAATTCTATTTGTTATACGCAAGATTATTGTTTGTCTGCTTAAAGATGATTTTGTGATCATCACATCAAAAAAAATTCTCCCCACCAATAACCGCTCTCTATACTTATTGTTACGCAATTGTTAATTAATATTAATAACAGCGTATACACATCTATTTTTATTTGTCGTTATTCAATATAACTCACTGTTATTAATGGGGATAATAATGATTAGTATAAAAAAAACTCATCTACTGTTACTCACTGCCCTTTTTTCACATTCACTTTATGCTGCCTATGAACCCGCTGTTGAAGCACAGCATGGTATGGTTGTCTCTTCTCAACATTTAGCCTCACAAGTTGGAAGTGATATTTTACAAAAAGGAGGGAATGCGATTGATGCTGCTGTTGCAGTTGGTTATGCACAAGCTGTCGTCAATGCCTGTTGCGGTAATATTGGTGGCGGTGGTTTTATGACAATACACCTCGCTGATGGCACAAATACCTTTATTAATTTCAGAGAAACTGCACCCGCTTCTGCGTCTAAAAATATGTATTTAGATAAAGACGGAAATTTAGTAAAAGATGCCAGTCTTTATGGCTATCTCGCCTCAGGAGTACCCGGTACAGTAAAAGGATTAAATTCCGCGTTAGAGAAATACGGCACCCTTTCACGCCAAGAAGTGATGGCACCTGCGATTAAACTTGCAAGAGAAGGCTATATTTTAACGCGTGCCGATACTGATGTATTAGAAACAACAACAGAGCGCTTTAAACAAGATCCTGAGTCGGCAAAAATATTCTTGAAACCAGATGGAACACCATGGCAACCCGGTGATCGCCTAATTCAAACTGACTTAGCCAATACATTGGAACTCATCGCAAACCAAGGCTCTGACGCATTTTACCAAGGCGAGATCCCTAAAAAAGTTGAAGAAGCGTCGAAACAACATAATGCTCTGTTAACTCAAGAAGATTTTGCTAATTTTACTATTACAGAAACCAAACCTATCACCTGTACTTACCGAGGTTATGAGTTTATTTCTGCCCCACCTCCAAGTTCAGGCGGAGTCACTATCTGCCAAACACTGAATATTTTGGAAGGTTATGATCTTAAATCGATGGGCTTTAATTCAGCGGAATATGTTCATACTCTAACGGAAGCAATGCGCCATGCTTATATGGACAGAAACACTTTTCTTGGTGATCCTCAATTTATTAACAACCCAACAGAAAAGTTACTCAGCAAAGCTTATGCCGCAGAAATTCGCCAACAAATAAAACCCAACAAAGCGACACCATCAGAAAATGTACAACCCGGTATCGCGCCTCATGAAAGCCCTGAAACAACACACTACTCAGTTATAGACAAAGATGGTAATGCAGTGTCAACCACTTACACTATAAATGGTCGTTTTGGTGCTGTTGTCATCGCACCGGGAACCGGATTTTTCCTCAATAATGAGATGGACGATTTTACAACCAAAGTCGGCGAAAAAAATCTCTATGGTTTAGTGCAAGGTGAGCGCAATAGCATTGCACCATTAAAACGCCCATTGTCGTCAATGAGCCCAACGATTGTGACTAAAGAAGGCAAACCTTTCCTTATTTTAGGATCACCGGGAGGTTCTCGTATTATCTCAATCACCTTACAAACCGCACTGAATATTATTGAATTTGGTATGCCACCACAAGAAGCCGTTAATAGCCCTCGTATTCACCACCAATGGTTACCAGATGAGGTTTATTATGAACAACGAGGATTATCAAAAGACACGTTAGAAAAACTCTCTGCTATGGGATATAAAATGGTAGAACAAACACCATGGGGAGCCGCTGAACTGATTATGGTTGGACTTCCTGGAGAAGAAGGTGTGATCCCAGCTTCATCAGGTAATGATTCTGCTGTTTCTGGTGCTGTACGTGAAGGTTATCTTTATGGATCAAATGATGTACGTCGCCCTGCGGGTAAAGCAGTGGGTTACTAACCATAAAACCAAATGATAAAACAAATAAAAGAAACCTTCTCTTTATTAGATAAGGTTTCTTTTTTTATAAAAATGATCTAGTCATGGTTTTACAATTTATTCATATTTAGAGCTATTAATAATAATCAAAACTCACATTTCATTTAATCGATAATTAATATCGAATATCAATTTATTATTAAAATAATAATATCAAATAAAATACAAGAACAAATCACCTTTAATTTAATTTCAATAATAGAATATATATAAATGGTATTTATTCTCTTTCTTAATTACAGATAAAAATAATAATCATTTAATTAAATAAAATTAATAACACTCGATGTTTTTATTTCTATGATAACAGTCACAGTATTAATTTATTAATACCCACACTATCAAAGAGGATAATAAAAATACGTAAAAAATGGAGATAACACATTGTAAACACAAATATTTAACATTTTCTTACAACGTGTCTTTCAATCATAAAAAGAGTTGAAATCTATAATCTATCTGCTAACGATACCGTTATTATATTTTTTATATAACGATAAAGCAAGCGGATAAATAAAGAATTTATCATCACAACTTATTTCTTAATAAAATTAGTTAAGCGGAGATAAATATTAATGTCTGATACACATCATCGTCCAATATTAGATATTGGACTATCAAGACTAGAGTTTCTGCGAATATCCGGTAAAGGGCTTGCAGGGATCACAATAGCACCCGCATTGCTTTCTCTTTTAGGTTGTAAGCAAGAAGAAATAGACAGCGGAATAATTCAATTAACCACAACCCCTAAAGGCGTTTTAGTCACAAATAGAGCGCGTTGCACAGGATGCCACCGCTGCGAAACCGCATGTACAACATGGAATGATGGAAGCGTTGGATCATTCTTCTCACGCACCAAAATCCATCGTCATTTTTATTTTGGTGATAAAGGTATTGGCTCCGGTGGGGGGCTTTATGGCGATTTAAACTTTACAACGGATACATGTCGCCAATGTAAAGATCCTGAATGTATGAAGGTCTGCCCAGTCAAAGCTATCCGTTATCAAGAAGAGTTCGGCTGTATTGTCGTTGATACTCGTCGTTGTATTGGTTGTGCTGCCTGTACAACAGCTTGCCCGTGGATGATGGCAACCGTCAATCCGCAAACTAAAAAATCCGGAAAATGCAATTTATGTGGTGAGTGTGCATCCGCGTGTCCAACAGGCGCTCTGCAAATCATTGAATGGAAAGAAATTACTATTTAATAAATCCAGACAATCACATCACTGACCCACATTTAGATTAGGAAGCAATATTATGACTAACGGCTGGACTGGAAATATTCTAAGGATCAATTTAACTACCGGTGCCATCACTCGTGAAAGCTCAAGCCAATATAAATCCTTAATTGGTGGTATGGGCTTTGGCTACAAAATCATGTACGAAGAAGTTGCCCCTGGCGTTAAACCTTTTGATGAAGAAAACAAAGTTGTCTTTGCGGTAGGTCCTTTAACTGGATCTGGCGCACCTTGTAGCTCTCGCGTCAATATCACCTCTCTTTCCACATTCACTCGTGGCAATCTCGTTGTTGATGCTCATATGGGTGGATTTTTCGCAGCATGGATGAAATTTGCAGGCTATGACGCTCTGATTATTGAAGGTAAATCAGATAAACCTGTTTGGATCCATATTGATGATGACCAAGTGTCTATTGAAGATGCCTCTTTCTTATGGGGTAAAGGTGTTCGTCAAACCACAGAAGAACTGTGTGCGCAAACTAGCCCTGAAGCTTGTGTCGCTACCATTGGTCCTGCGGGTGAAAACCTTGTACCTTTATCTGGCATTATTAATAGCCGCAACCACAGTGGTGGTGCAGGTGTTGGTGCCGTCTTAGGTGCTAAAAAATTAAAAGCGATTGTTGTCGAAGGTAGCCGTGGCGTTAATGTTGCTGATCGTAAAGCGTTAAAAGAGCTTAACGACTACATGATGACGCAACTCATTGGCTCTAATAACAACCACGTTGTACCAAGTACACCACAATCTTGGGCTGAATATTCAGATCCAGGTTCTCGTTGGACTGCACGTAAAGGGCTATATTGGGGAGCGGCTGAAGGTGGCCCAATTGAAACAGGTGAAATTCCTCCTGGTGATATCAATACTGTCGGCTTCAGAACCATGAAATCCACCTTTGACTTAGGCCCAGCAGCAGAAGAATACACCGTAAAAATGGGGGGATGTCACTCTTGCCCTATCCGTTGTATGTCTCAACTCAATGTTCCACAAGCGAAAAAATTTGGTGTACCACAAACTGGTGGTAATACTTGTGTCGCTAACTTCGTTCACACAACTATCTTCCCTAATGGCCCTAAAGATGTTGAGAAAAAAGGAGATGGTAACGTTGTTGGTAACCTTGTTGGTCTAAATATTTTTGATGATATGGGATTATGGTGTAATTACGGTCAACTTCATCGTGACTTCACTTATTGCTACACCCACGGCGTCTTTAAACGTGTGCTTTCAGAAGAAGAATATAACGATATTCCTTGGGATAAGCTTGAAGAAGGTAATCCAGAATTTATCAAAGACTTCTATTACCGTTTAGCGCATCGTAAAGGTGAATTTAGCCACCTTGCTGATGGTTCTTATCTCATTGCACAGCGTTGGAATTTAGGTGAAGAGTATTGGGGTAACAAGAAAAATAAACTTTGGTCGCCAATGGGCTTCCCAATTCACCACGCAAATGAAGCATCGGCTCAAGTTGGTTCTATCGTTAACTGTATGTTTAACCGCGATGCGATGACACATACCCATATCAACTATATCGGCAGTGGTTTACCACTGAAACTGCAAAAAGAGATTGCCGGTGAACTGTTTGGCTCTGGTGATGCGTTTGATGAAACCAAAAACTATACACCAATCAATAAAGCCAAAATTGCTTATACCAAGTGGACAATTTTACGTAGTTGCTTACACGATGCTGTCACTTTATGTAACTGGGTATGGCCAATGACGGTTTCTCCCCATAAGAGCCGTAATTATCGTGGTGACTTAGAAATGGAAGCCAAATTCTTCACAGCTATTACTGGTGAACCAACCACATCTAAAGATTTAGATTTAGCCTCAGAGCGTATTTTCACTTTACACCGCGCTTATACCGTTAAATTAATGAACACCATGGATATGCGCAATGAGCATGACCAAATCTGTTCATGGGTATTTGATAAAGATCCTGATATTCCAGTCTTTACTGAAGGTACAGACAAAATGGACAGAGAAGATATGCAACTTTCTCTCACTCTGTTCTATGAAGAAATGGGCTGGGATCCGCAATTAGGTTGCCCAACAAAAGAAACTTTGGTTCGCCTTGGATTACAAGATGTTGCTGACGATTTAGCGTCTCGTGGTTTATTACCAAGTTAATGGGTAAAAGAAGGAGATCATGATGATAGAACAAAGTGCATCGGCTTCTATACCACAAGATATCGCTGATGATGCAGATATTGCTTTAGAGCAACCTGACATTTCTCGTCGCCGTTGGTTATTGCCACTATCAGAAAAAGGTGTTGGACACGCTTCTAACACCTCAACGGATATTGCAGAAGAACCTGTTGCAGAGATAGCCGAATTATCTGCCGAACAACATCTCGCCAATGCGATACGTCAATGTTCAAAAGAAGGTGAACTATTAGCAATTTCAACGCTGTATGATGCGCCCTATTCTCTGACTGAAGAGGATATTGTGCAGTTAGAAGCTGCGTTAAAGAGCGACGAGTTTATTGATATTGCCCATTTAAGTCTCAATGGTGAGGATTATTTCTACTCTGATGAATTTATGTCAGATAACTTCGCACAACTGCAATTATTAAACCGCCACGCGGATATTTGTACAGCAATTGCCGGTGTGGTTCGTTTTGAATGCGAAACCTATCCTCGACCATTGAAACAAAGCATGTTGATGTCTGAACCTTTTAATTACACGGCTTCAGAGATTGAAGATGCACTGACACTGATGAAAACCCACCCTGATTTTCAGGATATTCAGCAAGTTTTAGCGTCCAACGATGCCCCTTATCTCTTTAGCAATACGTTAATGAGTTACGGCAAAGCACGAGGCTTAACTGAATGGATTGAGGTAGAACAACATGAAAATCCTTAACGTTCTGCCTTATCAACGAAATTCGATGTGGGTATTACAACATCATCAGACTGAGGAGCAAAAATAATGCGTGTTTCTCGCCGTAAATTTGTAGCCGGTATGGGATCGGTCATTTTTTTCAGTGCGCCACTAGGAAGTGCGCTTGCAGCAACTGCAGAAAAAAAACCTATCCGCTATGCCATGATCCACGATGAGACGCTCTGTAATGGCTGTAATATCTGTGCCACTGCATGTCGTCGATTAAATAAAGTACCCAATGGAATGGCTCGAATGGATATTGCTCATATTCCATTAAGCCTCAAAGAAGATAACGATAAATACCATTTCTTTAGACACTCTTGCCAACAATGTGAAGATGCCCCTTGTATCTCGGTTTGTCCTACAGGTGCTTCTTGGCGTGATGAAACCAATGGCATTGTTCGTGTTAATAAAGAGAAATGCATTGGTTGTAGCTATTGTATATCGGCATGCCCATACCAAGTTCGTTATCTTAACCCTGTGACACATGTCGCTGATAAATGTGATTTTTGTCTTGAGTCTCGATTACAAAAAGGTTTCCCACCAATTTGTGTGAGCGCTTGTCCACAAAATGCCTTGTTATTTGGCAGAGAAGACAGTCCTCAAATTCAAGAATGGCTCAAAACACACGATTACTATATTTATCAACTTGATGGTGTAGGAAAACCACATCTCTATCGCCGTGTAGGGCCTCATGTTCAAGAGGAGGGTAAAGTATGAGTATCGTCAATACAATGCCAGACAGTGCTCAATTCCAAGCCGCACTAAAAGAGTATGTTTTAATCTATACGCCTGATTATTTGCCCCTCTGGCTAATTGTCGCAGGTGTATTATTTATTGGCATGCTACTGGTGCTCGCACTTCATGGTTTTTTACGTTATCGCTTTGCCACACCACACGGTGAGTCGCATAAAGAAGAAAAGCTCTATCTTTACTCTAAAGCCGTGCGTTTGTGGCACTGGAGTAATGCCTCTTTATTTATTCTGTTGCTGCTTAGTGGTGGCATTAACCATTTCGCCCTACTTTCTGCTCACGACACTGCGCTATTAGTTAGCGTGCATGAAATCTGCGGTTATCTGCTCTTAGTGTGCTGGTTATCCTTTGTCCTTATTAATCTCGTTGGTGGCAATGGTAAGTTTTACCGTATTGATGGCAAAAACTGGTTTCACCGCGCCTTTATGCAAACACGTTTTTATCTCTACGGTATTATCAAAGGAGAAGATCACCCCTTCCCAGCAACACCCAATGTTAAGTTTAATCCACTGCAACAAATGGCTTATTTAGGGGTGATGTATGCATTAGTTCCATTACTTTTAATAACAGGTGTTTTACTACAAAACCCAGCATTTATTCCTACTGATGCCGTGATGTTTAAAGCATGGTTATTAATCGCACACCAAATATTAGCTATATGTAGTGTCTTTTTTATCATTGGTCACCTTTATCTGTGTACAACAGGAAAAACACCATTCCAAACTTTTCGCAGTATGGTTGACGGTTACCATAGACACTAATTAATACATGGATTAAGGAGCTTATATGTCAGTCCCTTCAAAGGAAAATATTAGATTAACAAAAGAAGACTTACGGCAACTGCATGTCTCAACTTCGCTTTATCGTTGGTTTTTGCGTTATTTTCCTGATGGAGGCACTTACAGTGCTATCCATAGTGAGTTAATAAAACAGCACCGTACACAGTGGATAGAAAGCTTTATTCAATATATTTATTTACGTCATTTTAGTGAAGCATCCTTTGCCAAACAGGAACAAGAAGTTATGGAAAACATCTTGTTCCTGCTCGGCAATGAACAACAACAAGGTGTGACATTACAACGCCAGCCATATCACAACACGTTGCCAACATCTGAAAACATTCAATTTGCTACCGAATGGCACCAATTAGTCTTAAAAAGTCAGCAATTAAGCACCGATCTGGCGTTATGTGGAAGTAATAATATGGTGGCTTTTTCTGGCGATGAAAACAGCATTGCCAACACAGGTTATAGCAATCAATTGATAAATACTGGTTTTGCAGGAAAGGTATGTAATACGGGTAATCAATGCCGTATTGGCAGCTTAGGAGGACGATCCCGCATTTGTAATAGTGGCAATGATGTCAAAATTTATGCCTCAGGCAATGGCGTTCATATCGCAAACAGTGGTATGCGTAATTTCATTACTGCCTCTCAAGATCGAGCAAAAATCACCAACACTGGTGATTTAGCACAAATCAATGTTACTGGAAAAAACGCTGTAGCAATCAACACAGGCGATAACTGTAAAATCACGGTATCTGGCGATAACAGTATTTGTATATCAACAGGTAGCCTCCATCAGTTCTGCCTAGGAAAAGGCGGCAGTGCAGTAATTGCTTATCATGACGGCAATCGTACTCGCTTTAAAATCTTCTATGAAGGTGAAGATGATATTGTGGCTGGAGTTCATTATTACTTAGATGAAAACCAACAGCCCGTGGCAGAAAAACAGTATTCTACAGATCAAAATTAATGACAATCTAAGCTAAACTGCTTACTCACCCCTTAAATAAAATAGACACTATAATGTCCAAAATAGCTATTTTTTGCTATAATTGGACATTATAGTGTCTATTTTAGGCTAATAAATGAAACTCTCATTACTTACTGATCTCGATGTTAGTCGAGCCTTTGCCTCTCATTTACGAAAGTTGCGTGAAAAAGAAAAATGGTCACGCGAGCAACTTGCCGAGCGTAGTACAGTTCCTGCTTCAACTATCAAAAAGTTTGAGTTACAAGGTAAAATTTCACTACGCCAGTTACTGTTACTTTGGCAATGCCTTGATGATTTAAATAATCTTTATGCGGTTGTTGATCCTAAGAAAGTGAATAAGCCACGTATGCCAAGGACTATTGAAGAGGTGTTACAAGATGAGTTTTAAACCAATACAAAAGCTAAATGTAACACGGACGTTATCTACAGGTGATCCCGTTTTAATGGGAACATTGGTACAAAACCATAGTGGTGTATTTTTTCAATATGATGCACGTTACTTAACACAATTTGGTAATAGTTCACCTTTTAATCTACAGAATAATACGGGTTTACAAATAGCACCTAAAAAACCTCATGGTAATTTGCAAGGGCTTTTCTCGGATAGTTTGCCTGATGGATGGGGGCGCTTATTGCAAGATAGAATATTCCACCAACATGGTATACAACCGCATGAAATTACGACGATGGACAGGTTAGCCTTTATTGGTAATAAAGGTATGGGAGGATTATCTTATTTACCAGCCTCTGACTATCAAATAGATGAACAGTTTGAAGTTGATTTGGTTAATTTAGGTTTAGAAGCACAAGCTGTATTTGATGGTCAAACGGAAATTGTTTCATCTGAACTTGCTATTGTTGGTAGTTCTGGTGGCGCTAGACCTAAAGCGTTGCTTTATTTTAAACAAGGAAATTTTCATCAATGTAAAACGTATGAAGAAGAAGGTGATGAATCATGGCTGATCAAATTTACGTCTAAAAACTTACCTCTTGGTCACGATGAAGGGCTATGTGAAGCGATCTATCTCATTCTAGCAAAAGAGTTAGAGCTAAATCCTCCACAATGGCAACTTATTAATGTTCCTAAAAACAATGACGGAAAATCTTGGTTAGCGCTAAAATGTTTTGATCGTGTCACAAATAGTTCTGGTAAATCAGGGCGTTTAATCATGCACAGTGCATGCGGATTATTAGATGCTGATTTTAGGCTGCCTTCTTTGGATTACGAAGATTTAATTAAAGTAAACCGCGTACTATGCAAATCAGTTTCAGCCGGACAACTCCAGTTTAGACGAGCTATTTTTAATCTATTCGCCTCTAATCAAGATGATCACAGTAAAAACTGGTCATTTCTACAATATGATGATGGACACTGGGAGCCGGCACCTTTTTATGATGTGACCTATAATCCCAATCCAAGAAATGAGCATATCACTTCATTTGGCGGGTATGGTAAAAAACCGCCATTAAAGACAATAAAGCAGCTTGCTGAAATAGCTGGTTTTGAAAATTGGCAACAAGCACAAGCGTATATTCATCGTACAGTTGATGTTATTGCTCGATTCTCATCACTTGCCAAAGAATATGATGTATCAAAATTAGTACAAACAGATATAGAAAAAACACTGGCTAGCCGTTTAAAAGAGAACCAACACTTACTTTAATTCCAACAAAAAGGGAAACTTTCGTTTCCCTTTTTACGTTTAAATCAATGTGCTTTATCGCTTATTTAGTCACTTTCGTCTGGAGTGCTTTTTTACTCTGAGAGCCTGCAACTTTATCGTAAATACCGCACACAACAATCGTCACCAATACGGGAATGAGCCATGCTAATCCCTGCTCACTTAATGGCAATTTAGTTGCCCAGTCTGGTAATAAATGTTTCAGATAATCAGAGGCTTTTATTGCATCAAAAATACCGAAAAATAAGCTAACCGCCATTGCGGGTGCGATAATACGACTTGGATTATTCCATAAACGTAATGTGAAACTCATTAAAATAATCACAATACAAGGCGGATAAATCATAATTAATACAGGAATAGAAAACTCAATAAGCTTACTTAATCCTAAGTTTGATACAACGGCTGAGAATACCGCCAAGATCAACACTAATACACGATAAGAGATAGGCAAATAACGGCTAAAAAACTCTGCACATGCACATGTTAAGCCAACAGCGGTCACCATACAGGCTAAGAAAATCAGTACGGCTAAGAAGAAGCTACCAAAATTGCCGAAAGTGTACTGAACATAAGCATGTAAAATATCAGCGCCATCTTGAGCACCCGGAATAATACTGCCACTGCTAGAGCCTAATTTAAATAAACTCAAATAGATCAGAGTTAATAATACGCCCGCAATAATTCCCGCCCACATAGTATAACGTGTTAACAGTGAGGAATTATCAATACCTCGAGAGCGAGCCGCATTAACAATAACAATACCAAAAACCATAGCGCCCAATGTATCCATGGTGAGGTAACCGTTAATAAAGCCCTGAGTCAATGCCATATCACGATAAGCATCAGTAGCAGGAATAGCACCACCAGCAGGCCAAAATATTGCAGCAATACCTAATATTGCTAATGCCAGAATTTTAATCGGTGCGAGAATATGACCAACACTGTCTAGCAATTTTCCCGGATAAAGTGAAATACCAATCACAATTAAGAAATAGACAATACTATAAATCAGTAATGACATTTCTGTATCACCCACTAAAGGAGCAATACCTACTTTAAAAGAAACCGTTGCAGTACGAGGCGTGGCGAAAAGAGGTCCCACAGCAAGATAGGCAACAATAGCTAATAATAAACCCATTGATTTACCAATAGGGGTGCTTAATGCCTCAATACCCCCACCGACTTTTGCCAATGCGACAACCGTTAAAACAGGTAAACCAACCCCGGTGATCAAAAAGCCAATTGCGGCAGTCCAAACAAATTCGCCTGATTGTAAACCCACCATTGGAGGAAAAATAATATTGCCAGCGCCAACAAATAGGGCGAATGTCATAAACCCTAATGCCAGAATATCTCTGGAAGTTAATCTATGTGCCATAAGTTTTGTTAATATATAGTTACAATAATGGTGAAATTGCGCCAATATAGCGCAACATAAAATCAACAATATCTATTTAGACTCATGCCATCATTATTTAGGATAATATCCATATATAATCATTTCATATAGAGCAATTAGGTGCTAAATAGAAAAAATCGCCGATAACTGGTCACAAGTAAAACTTTTATAATGAAAAAAGGCAATAGCTAATCCAAAAACCAGAATAATCATCTAAACTATTTTTCAGCACTAGTTATAACTGTCATATATCATCGAATATACATGATATGATTTGTGCGTTTTTCCACCAATAATATTGAATATCGGTATCATTTAAAGTTAGCATTAATTAATAATATTAAAATTTAACGCTACGATATTAGTTTTCATTGATATTAAAAAGATTAAGAAAGGGATAAAAAAACCTCTATCACTAATTAAATACAAGTGATAAAGGCTTTAAAAAAGACATACTGTTAGTGTGTTTTTTTAGCAGTAAGCAATGTTTGAGGAAGGATAAAAGAGAACGTGCTCCCAACACCGACTTTACTTTCAATATTCAATTGAGAGTGATGATGAAGCAACGATTTTTTCACAATCGCCAAACCTAACCCAGTACCACCAGAATGACGAGAGCGCGCTTTATCAACGCGATAAAAACGTTCTGTTAGACGAGTTAAATGTTCAGCACTGATCCCCGCGCCATTATCTGAAACACTAAATAACATACCTTGGGGGATTTTCTTCCAACTCACGTTGATTGTGGTGCCTTCTTCAGTGTGATTAATGGCGTTATACACTAAATTAGAAACTGCACTACGCAATTGCTCTTCATTACCACGAACTGCCCACTGTTCATCAACATCAAAAATAATCTGATGTTGACCTTGGCTAAGTGAGTTCGCTTCTTGTTGTAATAAAGCCAAAATAGCAGGAATATCAACAATCTTGTTTAAATCAATATGGGGAGCAGATTCAATACGAGAAAGTTGTAAGAGTTGCTGAACAAGCGTATCCATCCGTTTAGCTTGCTCTTGCATCGTAACTATCGCCTTATGCTCTGCGGGTTTTGTTACGCTATTTTCTTCCATCATTTCAAGATAACCTTGAATAACGGTTAACGGTGTTCTTAACTCGTGACTGACATTAGCAAAAAAGTCACGTCGTGAGTTTTCTAGTTTATTTTTTTCTGTCACGTCACGCGCCACCATCAAGCGCTGATCTTCGCTATATGGCATCACACGGAATTCAACAATAGAGCCATTATTCAGTGAAATGGTTAAAGGGTAACTAAAATCGCCTGCAGTAAAATAGTGCAAAAAATCAGGATAACGTAATAAGTTAAAAATATTTTGCCCGTTATCTTCAGGCCAGCGAAAGCCTAATAAATGTTGAGCTAGGCTATTACACCAAAAAATATTCCCTTCATTTGTCATCATCACAACAGCATCGGGTAAGCTTTCGGCTCCACTTCTAAAACGTTTAATTAAATCACCTAATTCTCTGCGTCGTTTACGATTACGTTGTTGGGTCTGTCGAATACCATAAAAAATAGGCTCCCATCCCCCTCTTCCTTCTGGAGGCAATACAGAGCGATCTAACCATAACCATTTAGATAATTTCAGCAAATTATAGGCATGCCACACAAGAGCGCTGAGAAGCGATACCACCAGCAGCCAAGGAAGATGCCCAATAAAAAGCGATAATATAAAGGCAGGTAAGCAAAATAGACATAGCCCCCAAACGAGGGCTTTCCACGATAGTCGTTCTAACACCTGACGATTACTCCCATATTGACTTAGAAACGGGCAGAGAAACGATATCCCGTTCCACGTACGGTCTGTATCATTCTGTCATGGCCATCTTCTTCAATAGCCTTACGTAAACGACGAATATGCACATCAACAGTACGGTCTTCGACATAAACATTGGTTCCCCAAACGTAGTTTAGCAGTTGTTCTCTGCTGTATACGCGTTCAGGATGAGTCATAAAAAAGTGCAGGAGTTTAAATTCGGTGGGTCCCATATCAATCGGCTTATCTTGACTTGTGACGCGATGAGAAACAGGATCAAGACCTAGCCCATTGAATTCAATAATATCTTCTGCTGACATCGGTGATAAACGCCGTAAAATCGCTTTCACTCGGGCAACAAGCTCTTTAGGTGAAAACGGTTTGATAACATAATCATCAGCACCCGTTTCTAACCCTTGGACTTTATCTTCTTCTTCCCCTTTTGCCGTTAGCATAATAATGGGAATATCACGGGTATTACTTTCCCGCTTCATCTGTTTTATTACTTGCAAGCCTGATCCTCCAGGGATCATCCAATCTAATAAAACTAAATCAGGGTAAGGATCAATAAGAAAGCTCAATGCAGAATCATAGTCTTCTGCTTCAATGGGTTGAAAACCATTTTGTTCTAAAACAAAACAGATCATCTCTCGAATTGCGGTTTCATCTTCAACAACAAGAATACGCCTTGCCATACTCTATCCTGTGTAATGTATATAGAGGGTCAAAATGATTATGATGCAGTTTTATGACAGATTTATGACTAACCTTAACATTACTGAAATAGCTCCCCGTTGTTAAGGTAAATAAATCACTTTTTGGTGAGATATCACTCAAAAAAAAGGCTTATTGTTGAGTTTTCACTAAAAAAGTAAGGTGCGCTATACTCTTCATCAGATAAAAAAGAGGGATAGCAATGCGGATTATTCACACATCAGACTGGCATTTAGGGCAATATTTTTTTACTAAGACTCGAGCTAAAGAACATCAACAGTTTCTTGATTGGTTATTAGCACAAATAAAACATTATCAAGTCGATGCACTGATTGTTGCTGGTGATATTTTTGATACTGGCTCCCCTCCAAGCTATGCCCGAGAGCTTTATAATCGTTTTGTCGTCGCTATTCGAGATACACAATGTCAGCTCGTTATTCTAGGTGGTAATCACGACTCTGTAGCGACACTAAATGAATCAAAATCACTCTTGGCGTGTTTAAATACAACCGTTATTGCCAATGTTCATACTGAAACACCACAAGCTCCGCTAATTCTTCCTCAAAAAGATAGCACTCCGGGAGCATTACTGTGTGCAATCCCTTATCTACGTCCTAGAGATATGATCAGCAGTAAAAGTGGGCAATCGGGTGCTGAAAAACAAACCGCCTTAAAAGAAGCGATTGCTGAATATTATCAAGCTCAATATCAAACGGCTCTCGAATTACGTCAGCAATTAAATGTCGATATTCCCATTATTGCAACAGGTCACCTCACCACAATTGGCGCGAGTGTGACAGATTCTGTCCGTGAAATTTATATCGGCACCTTAGAAGCCTTTTCAGCAACCCTATTTCCTGAATTTGACTATATCGCCCTTGGTCATATTCACCGTCCTCAAGTGGTGAATAAGTCAGGTCATATTCGTTATAGTGGCTCCCCTATTCCTTTAAGTTTTGATGAGAGTGGGCAACAGAAAAGTGTCTGCCTTATCGATTTTGAGCAAGACAAATTAACTAACCTCACACTATTACCTATCCCTGAGTTTCAATTACTACGCACGATTAGTGGTTCATTAAAAGAGATAGCGATACAACTTGAGGATTTAAAAAAACAATACGGTGAAAGAGATACCACTATTTGGTTGGATATCGAAGTTTCAACACAAGATTATCTCAGTGACATACAAACCCGTATTCAAGAGCTAACTAACGATCCGCTTTTTGATGTGATCTTATTAAGAAGAGCGAGAAAACAGCGCCAAGCATTTACTCAAAATGAGAACGAAACACTGGCCGAATTAACCGTTTATGATGTTTTTGAAAGACGCTTAGAACAACATGAGTTTGATTCAGAAGAAACTAAAACTCGTTTAACAACATTATTTAAACAAGCAGTTGAAATGGCAGAGAAAGAGGATAACGAAGCATAATGAAAATCTTAAGTCTGCGATTTAAAAATATTAACTCCTTAAAAGGCGAGTGGAAGATTAACTTTAACCAAGAGCCTTTTATCAGCAATGGATTATTTGCGATTACAGGTCCTACGGGGGCGGGAAAAACCACGCTGTTAGATGCGATTAGTTTAGCGCTTTATCATCGAACTCCACGATTAGATAAAGTCACGCAATCACAAAATGAGTTAATGACACGCCACACCGCGGAGTGTTTAGCTGAAGTTGAATTTGAAGTTAAAGGTGTAGCTTATCGAGCATTTTGGGAACAACGCCGAGCTAATTATAAAGAAGATGGCAACCTTCAAGCACCACAGGCAGAACTGGTTAAAATCAATAACACAGGAGGCGAAGACAAAATATTAGCAAGCAAGATAAGCCAAGTGAAAGAGATGATCATTAATATCACGGGTCTTGATTTTGATCGTTTCACTAAATCTATGTTGCTTTCCCAAGGGCAATTTGCGGCTTTTTTAAATGCAGATGATAAATCTCGCGCTGAATTACTCGAAGAACTCACTGGCACAGATATTTATCGTCATATTTCTCAATCAATTTTTAAACATTGGCGAGAAGAAGAACAAGCATTAAAAACACTAAAACAGCAAGCCGAAACGATGGCGTTATTAGATGAAAATGCTCGCCAAGCCCTGTTAACTGAACAAACGGATCTTTTTGCCAAAGAGAGTTTATTACAAAAAGAACAACAGGAATATCAAGCAGCAAAACAGTGGCAAGAAAAAGAATCAGAACTCAATAAAAATAAAGCATTAGCACAAAATGAGGTTAATTTAGCACAAGAGGCATTAGTTTCTGCCAAACCCGATATTCAACGTCTTGAAAATAGCGAACCGGCAGAAAAAATCCGTCCAATATATGATGAAAAAAATCGTCTATTAAAAGAACAAACCTATATTGAGTCACAACTCTCAACACTAACAGCAGAAAAACAGCTTATTGAACAACAGAGCCAACCTATTAATCAGCATTTAGTCGAGGCTCGAAATACATTTAAACAACACGATGAGAAAAAACAGCAAACCTTGCAGCTTATACGTGAAAAAGTAGCGCCATTGGATAATCAGTTAATCTTGCTACAACAAGATATTTCAGTAAAAACACAGCAAAAAAATACGCTAGAAAAAACGCAATCAGAATATCTGGAAAAAATACAGTTAACAGAAGCCAAATTAGCGGGATCACAAAAGCAATTTAATGAATTAAATGAATATTTAAATCAGCATACCGCTCATGCTCAACTTGCTGAAAACTTGCCGTTATGGCAGCGTTATTTTGAACAATATGATGAAATTACAGAGAAATATCGAATTAGTCAGAATAGTGAAAAAGCAGAACAAGAAAAAGAATGCTTACTTAAACTCGAATTAGAAAAAGCGACGAAAACGCTAGAAGCTCAACAGCACACTCTTAATTTACAGCAACAACAATTAAGCAAATTACAAACGCAACTTGAGCAACAAAATAAAGCGGATGCTATTGCAGATATTCCTCATCGTTTACAACAAATTTCACAACAAAGAAATGCTCTCACAAAACTAATGGGAGTACAGGCTCAATTACAGCGCGCTATAAAAACTGAACATCAGTACCAACAAACACAATCAGACAATCAGCAAAAAATAGCCATGCTGACTGAAAATATTCACAAAAATGACACTGTTTTAAAAGAGAAAGAACAACACCTTAAAGACTTAAACGATAATTATCTGCTAATAAGAAAGTTAGCGGAATATGAAGAAGAGAGACAACGTTTAGTTAAAGACAACCCATGTCCTGTTTGTGGTTCAACCGAGCATCCTTATGTTGAAAAATATAAAGAAATTCAAACTGATGAAACAAAATCACGTTTAGATAATTTAACACAGCAAGTGCATGCATTAACAATAACGTTAGTGGAACAAAAAACACAGTGTGCTAGTTTTCAAGCTCAAAACGAAAAATTAAGTCGCGATCTTGAGCAGCTAACACAAGATATTGCGTCATTAAAACAGCAATGGCAGATCTTAGCTCAAACTTACGCATTACCAGATGTTGACTGTGAAGGAACGGCTTTAACTCAATTAGATTCAGCCCTTGAGAAAGAAGATAATTTACTGACACAAAAACGAATTAGTTATCAACAATTAGAAGTCAAAATTCAGCAAGAATACAAGTTGCTATCTGATGCCAAAGAGCAATTTAATCAACAACAGCAAGCGATCCTTCATCAACAAAATGAATTTGCGCAACAACAGAAAGAAGTTTCCAATAAACAACAACAAACAGCGCAATATCTTCAACAACAAGCCCTATTAACGCAGGATCTGCAATCTCTTGTCAAACAACAAGGTTATGAATTACAAGAGTTTGAAGACAAAATTCAATGGCTTACTGCGCGTAAAAAAGAGAGCCTGCAATATCAATCAACCTTAAAAACACATCACGAATTACAACAAATAATCCGCGAATTGTTATTAACGCAGGAAGAGAGAAAACGCTATTTATCTGAAACGCAAAAAGAACTTGATGCTGTTTTGATCCAGTTACAACAACTGTATCAGCAACAAGAACAACTAAAAGCACAGCGCCAAGCTTTATTCGGAATACAAACCACCGAAGATGCACGTAATGAGTTAGATAAACAGAGTCAGTTGTTACAAAAACAAATTGAGCAATATAGCGAAGAGAAAAACCGACTCGAAGTCCGTTTAAATCAGCTTATTGGTCAATATCAGGAAAATGAAAAATCGCTACAACGGTTGCAAACACGCTCACAAGACATTATTGAACAATATCAATATGCGTTAAAAAATAGCCCGTTTACTGACGAAAATGCATTTTTAGCCTCTCTGTTATCCGTCGAGGAAAGAAATCGCTTACAAGAGCAACAAAAACAACGGCTTGATAAGTTGCTGCAAGAGAAAACACGTCTAGATACACAAGAAAAGGCATATCAACAACACTTGCTACAACAACCTTTATTATCAACTGAGCAAAATATTGAACAAATCACGGCACATTTATTGGCACTAGAAACACAGCTAGTGCATACACAAGAAACCAAGTTCCGTCTTCAAGAGCAACTGCGTACAGATGAAGAAAAACGTAAAGAACAACAAACCTTGCTCGACAAAATAACGAAACAGCAATCTCAGTTTGATGATTGGAGCTATTTAAATGAATTGGTGGGATCTGCATCAGGAGATAAATTCAGCCGTTTTGCCCAAGGCTTAACGCTTGATCATCTAATTTATTTGGCCAACCGTCGTTTAGAAAAGCTTCATGGACGTTATTTCTTACAACGCAAAACACCAGCAAGCCTTGAACTACAAATTGCCGATACATGGCAAGCTGATGCTTTGCGGGATACTCGCACGCTCTCTGGTGGAGAAAGTTTCTTGGTCAGTTTATCACTCGCTTTAGCGCTGTCGGATTTGGTCAGTAACAAAACACAAATCGAATCACTCTTTCTAGATGAAGGCTTTGGCACATTAGATCCTGATACCTTAGATATTGCATTAGATGCTCTTGATAGCCTTAATGCATCTGGAAAAATTATTGGTGTAATTAGTCACGTAGAAGCCATGAAAGAGCGCATTCCAGTGCAAATTAAGGTGAAGAAAGCCGGAGGTGTTGGCATTAGCCAGCTTGCTCCTGAGTTTAGATATGTAGATAAACAGAATTTAAATCAAGTAGTTAAAAACTAGGTCGAATATTTTGACGTAGCTGATTAAATTTTTTATATATCAATAAATCACGACTAAGCCCTATAGTATATCCATAGATTAGCCCAAGCTAAGACACGCTTTAAGCGCTTAAATTTATCAAGGAGACAATCATGTCTAACGCATTTACTGATTTAATGAAAAAACGTAGAACAATTTATCATTTAGGTAATCAACTTCCAATTAGCGAAGACAGAGTCACTGCAGTTATTAAAGAAGCGGTTAAAGAAAGCCCTACAGCATTTAACTCACAAACATCTCGCGTTGTTGTTCTGTTTGGTGAACAACACCAAAAACTATGGGCTATCGTGAAAAATACCCTGAAAAAATTAGTACCCGCAGAAGCGTTTAGCGCAACTGAAGCTAAAATTGATAGCTTTGCAGCAGGCGCAGGTTCAATTCTGTATTTTGAAGACACCGATATTGTAAAAGGTCTTCAAGAGCAATTCCCACTGTATGCGGATAACTTCCCTGTATGGTCAGAGCAAGCAAGTGGTATGGCGCAACTTTCTGTTTGGACTGCATTAGCCGCAGAGAACGTAGGTGCTTCATTACAACACTACAACCCAATTATTGATGACGAAGTTCATGCCACTTGGGATCTGCCAAAAACATGGAAATTAAGAGCGCAAATGGTCTTTGGTTCAATTGAACAAGAGGCTGGCGAAAAGAATTATATGGAAGATGATGCACGCTTTAAAATCTTCAAATAAGAGTTAGAACAGACATCTGACAAAAGACCCTAGCAATAAGTAATACCCTCTTTCTTTACTTTCATTCCTTGCCCACAGCCACTGTGGGCTTTTTTTTATTACATATCCATAAAAAAGAGTGGTGAACTTATGCCACCACTCTTTTATTACTTAATTAGTTTCAGATCAGCCTTTCGCTGTTTTTTCTGAGCATCATAGAAATTTTCATGGGAACCGATATGCAGTAGATACAGTTCAACTTTGTTGGCGACCCATGAATAGCCGAGTAGTACAGTCAGCTCATTAAGCCTAAATTTGTGTACTCTGAGATAAGCAAGATCGCCTTTTTTCTGTTCACCAATCAATGGATTATCAATTATTTGATCAATTTCATCTTCAATAATTTTCACATCTGATTCAGGCAACTTTTTCATTGCCTTTTCAAATCGAGCTGACTGATAAACATCAATCTCTTTTTGTGGTTCGGACATATCGAGAAACCTTTTTGTTTTCGACTTCCGCCTGTGCCAGTAACAATTCTTCGATAAAGCTATATGGCAGATCAGGGTTATCTTCAGCTATACGCCCTATTTTAGCCCAGTGTTCAATTTGTTTAGGAACACTTCTGCTTTTCGCTTCCGCATGAATTTTAGCATCAGACACAAAGTCTTCATCTAATCTTACGGAAATAGCCATGATTTACACTCCAAACTATCTGGTTTACTGGTTTACTGGTTTACTGGTTTACTGGTTTACTGGTTTACTGGTTTACTGGTTTACTGGTTTACTGGTTTACTTAGTTAAAGATCTTATTTATAAGATGCAATATTTTGTCGCGTTAAGCAACAATAAATTCCATTATATTTAAAATACACTAATAAAAAAAGAGCAAAGTGCGTAATGAATACAAAGGTAGGGATGGACCCTTTGTGTTCAACACTTTGCTCTCTTTATTTATTTACGCACCTCCCATAAGAGGTGCGATTTTCACAAGGCGTATGAAAATACGTTATTTACGTGTGATGTTATTCGCTTTTGGTTGAGCAACAGGAGATTGCTCAGCAAAGTATTTCACGACTGCATCAACATCTGGCACGCTGTAAACTGGATCTTTACCTTCTTTCAGTACAGAGAAGTTACTACCACCTGTTGCTAAGTATTCGTTAGCCACAACACGGTAATTCGCTTTCATATCTACTGGTTTGCCATCAATTTTCATTGATTCAACGATAACACGGTTACCATTAGATGCTTTGCTATCCCATGTGTACTGGAAGTTACCTGAAATCGCTAACACTTGTGGACGTGAACGATCCCATTGTTGCTCTAACAGGCGTTTGATTTGCTCACCGGTTAATGTTTGAGTTAACAGTACGTTAGAGAATGGCTGTACAGTGTAGATTGCGTTATAAGAAACGTCGCCACCTGTCATATCAGCACGAATACCACCGCTGTTCATAAATGCGATTTGTGCACCACCCATATCTTTTGGTTTTGCAGTGTATAAATGCGCATCAGCAATCACTTGACCCAGTGCAGACTCACCCGCGTCGTTAGTTTGCTTAGTTAAATTACCTTCTAGCTTACCGATAATACGGTTAGCTAATGGGGTTGCGATTTTTTCGTAAGCTTCTAACAGTTTGGTAACGGCTGGATCTTTTTCATATTTGCGGTTATCAACCCAAATATTACGTGCTTCAACATCAACAACATCTTTTGTTGTTTTGTCTAATTTCAGGTCGATACGCGTTAACATTGCACCATTTGATTGTGCTGATGTCACTGAACGTCCGTTAATTGTACAATTGTAAGCTTGGTGAGTGTGACCTGTTACAACGAAATCAATCGCTGGATCTAATTGCTCAACAACACCCAGAACTTTACCCGTAATACCATTACATGCGTTGATATTCACAGGACCACCGTCACGACGTTGTGCAGCACCTTCGTGAATTAATACACCAATCGCTTGAACACCTTGTGCTTTTAACTGAGGCACTAATGCATTGATAGTTTTTGCTTCGTTATGGAAGCTTAAACCTTCAGTACCTTTAGGCGTTACGATTGCAGCAGTACCTTCTAAAGTGACACCAATAAAGGCAACAGGGATACCGTTAAATTCTTTGATAACATATTCAGGGAATAACGTTTTACCTGTTTCATTAACAGTTACGTTTGCTGATAAGTATTGGAAATCAGCCCCTTTAAATTCAGTTGGGCCTTGGCAACCCGTCACTGGGTGGCAGCCACCGTTTTGCTTACGCAGTAACTCGCCCATGCCTTTATCAAATTCGTGGTTACCCACAGAAGTTGCTTCTAAGCCTGCTAATGATAATGCTTCGATAGAAGGCTCATCATGGAACATTGAAGATAACAGAGGGCTTGCGCCGACCATGTCACCCGCGGCAACAACGATGTTGTTCGGGTTATCTTTCTTCATTTCTTTGATTAATGTTGCCATGTGCTCGATGCCACCAGGTTTGTTTGGACCTGGCGCTTTTAGCGCACCGTGGAAGTCGTTCATTGCAATAACACGCACATCAACAACATTAGCTTCGTCGTAGTTCTTTGCACAGCCAGCTAATAAGACAGAGCTTACCGCTAGTGCAACGAGTTTATATTTATGGTTCATTTAAAATTTATCCCTAAGATCAAAATTCACGTTTCGGACAATCAATTACTTCGAAATCTTTGCTATAACAGATATAGAATTCATCTCGATTAATTTGAATTTCTTTGTCCTTCAGTGATGGATTGTGTTCTTTTAAGAACTTAATCAATGCACTGTTTGAAGGACGGCCTTCTGGTAATACTAACGCTTCATACAACTCTTTTTGTTTACCAAAGAATGCATCTGGTGTATCAAAAGCACACACACCATGTTTTTCCCACTCACCTTGCAGTAAGTCGATACCCGGAGAATCACACAGATAAGGTTTGATAGCAGAGTATTCTAAAGGTGGTAAATCGCCTTTACATAGACGAGGATGCTTGCGTATGTCTTTCCAATCACGGCACTCTTCCCATGATTTACCATCACAGGTTTCAGCCCACAGCCCATGAACTATCCAGCCAAATTTGTTATCAGAGAAACACTGGATTTCAAATTTATCGTACTCACGTTTTGCACGATCTTTTTCATTATCGTTATTTAAACGTTTAATATTATTACTTTTATAATCACAAAAAGCCGGTGAGTAGTTAATCGCTAACTTAAAGTAATCTGTCGATGCTGTGCTATTTTGACCATAGCGATCATTAGAAGCAATGTAGTCGTAAGGTGCTGTTGGCGCATCAGGTAAAATACAAGATACGCCTTCAACTAATTTAGCTTGAGGTTTTAATGGTTCTGTAATTTCAGGTGCTTGCGTTGCACATCCTGCTAGCACTAAAGCAAAAGCTGCAGGTAATAGCTTCATAAAGCGCATAAAATCCCCTTAAAGAGCAATAAGTTTTACTCTCTTGGTTCAAAAAGGTAAGAAAAACCTGCCCTGAATGGGCAGGCTTAATAGCTTATTTCTTCTCAGTTAAATCAATTTTGTAAATTGCAAAACCGATTTCATCATTTTCCACAAAGGTCATTGGATATTGAGAGAAATCTTTAATAAATGCAGCCGCTTTTTCACTTGGAGAAGTTTCAAAACGTACGTCTAACGCTTTGTCAGTCTTAATAGGTAAGAATGACCAGTTGTTAGCAGCTTTAGTTGCAACTTCGCCTTTTTCTTTCGTTTGTTTAGCAATGTAAGAAGCTAAGATTGCACGGTTTTCATCTGGAGATGCGAATGCAATATTGGCTTCACCAGTACCTGCAAACTTACCGCCGTATCCACGATAGTTATTGGTTGCGATCAAGAATGTTGCTTTCGGATCGATTGGCTTGCCTTCATAAGTCACTTCTTTGATACGGTTCGCATCTTTATTAACGACTTGGCAATCAACGTCATATTTAGCTGGTTGAGTTAAGTCAACTTTATAGTTCACACCACTAATAGTGTCGAAGTTATAAGTACGGAAACCATCCCAGTTGATCAGTTCTTGTGGTTTAGTTGAATTAGGATCAACTTGGTTCCACATACCTGCTGAACATTCTAACCACTCAACAACATCAGCACCGGTCGCTTTAACAACCACTAATGTGTTTGGATACAGATATAAGTCTGCAGCGTTACGGAATGTTAAGTCACCTTTTTCAACTTCTACGAAGTCTGCTGGTGCATTTTTACGACCACCCGCTTTAAATGGCGCAGCTGCACCTAATACTGGTAAACCGTCTAAGTTCGGATCACCTTGAATAAAGTGTTTGGTGTAATCAACTTGTGCATCATTCACGATTTGTACAGTTGGATCGCTTTGTACTAATGCTAAGAAGCTGTACATGTTGGCAGAAGCTTTACCAATGTGTTTACCCACGAAATCACGGGTACCTTGGTGTGCTTTTTCGATGATTTGCGCTAACTCAGCATCACGTTCAACTAATGCTTTTTTGTTTGCTTTATCAAAGATAGGACGCGCTTCACCTGTTGCTTGTGTCATCACCCATTTACCGCTGTCGTTGTTGATAACCATATCAACGACACCTAAGTGATCACCCCATTGGCCAGGCATAACAGCAGGAACGCCATTTACAGTACCTTTAGCAACATCAACACCTTTAATGCCTTCAAATTCTTTGCTTGGGAATACGCCATGGGCGTGACCAAACATGATTGCATTGATGCCTTCAACTTCGCTTAAATAATAAACAGAGTTTTCAGCCATTGCTTTGTACGGCTCTGACGCAAAACCAGAGTGAGGAATAGCCACAATCAGGTCAGCACCCTCTTTTTTCATTTGAGGGACGAATTTTTTCGCTGTTTCTGTAATATCGTTTACAACGACCTTACCATCCAGATTGGCTTTATCCCAGATTAAGATCTGTGGTGGAACGAAGCCGATATAACCAATCTTGATAGTGTGTTCTTTACCATCACGATCTTTTACTGGTGTATCAACAATGATATAAGGTGTGAAATAGTTTTTGCCTGTTTTCGCATCCATCACGTTGGCGTTGATGTAAGGGAATTTAGCACCGGCAATGGCTTTTTTCAGGTAATCTAAACCATAGTTAAATTCATGGTTACCAAAGTTACCTACTGTGTAGCCCATGGTGTTCATCAGCTGGTGAGCTGGATGAGATTCGCCTTTTTCTAAGCCTTTAGCTGCTTGATAGTCAGCCAGCGGGCTACCTTGGATCAAGTCGCCGTTATCAACTAAAATCGCATTGGTTGCTTCAGCTTTTGCTGCTTTAATTAAATTAGCAGTACGGACATAACCAAACTGTTCTGTTGGTTTGTCTTTGAAGTAGTCAAAGTCAATTAAGTTACTGTGAACATCAGACGTCTCCATAATACGAAGATCGACTGTCGCAGCATTCACGTTGAATGCGACAAACATTGCTAATGTTGAAATTTTCAACACATTCTTAACCATTACACACCCCTTATATATTGGTTAACAGGAGAGCGAAATCGCTCTCCTTTGGTTACTTCTATCAAACGGTAATGCTTTTGTCAGGACTAGAAGTACAGACGCATACCAGTTTCGAAGATATATTGTTTTTTATCTTCATATTTCGGGTTTTCGCTACGTGCATCATCATATGCAACTTCAGCGAATAAACGTAAGTTGTTGTATTTAGATACAGCAAAACGTTTATCTACACCCATAGTATAGGTTTCTTTTTTGTAGTTGAATGTGTTGGCATCGCCATCACGCAGGTAGTAACCCGCATACATACCACTTTCAATACGATCCCAGTGCCATTTCACACCAACACCATATAAATCTGCTTTCCAGTCGCCTTTAACAGAGTTCCAGCCACGAGGAGCTTGGTCTGAATACAGTGCTAAACCTGGGTTTTTACCACGAGATTGACCATAGTCTAAACCGATAGAGAATTCACGACCTGGGAAGAAGTATTCAGCACCAAAAGCTAAAATACTGTTTTCAGGTGTTTTATCTTTATTTGGTCCAGTATTGTTTGCTTCACCTTTAGCTGCAGAATAACCCGCATCAAACTCTAAGCCGAAAGTTGATTTATAGAAACCAACTAATGAATAAGCACGAGTGATATCACCTGCAACACGACGACCATCATCACCTGTTTTACCTGTTACAGTACCGGCTAATTTAAAGCCTTCGTAACGGTTAGTTTCTAAGAAAATAGTTTGTGGTAAACGGGTCATAAAGTTATTTTTACCAACACCGTTGGTATTTACATATTTACCATTAACACTAGTTTCACCACCAGAATAACCTACTGAGCGACCTAATACATCGCTAAAGTAGAACACACCAGTGTTACCATAGCCGTAGCTTGATTTTTTCACCCAGTCGATTGGAATATAAGTACGACCAAACTGGATTTGACCATAATCACGGTGAGAGAAACCGACATAACCCACACGGTTGTACATTTCAAAGTTTGATTTAGGGTTGTCACTGTTTGTTTTTTGAGTGTCTGAACCCCACTCTAATTTACCAAATACTTTGATATCGTTAGTCAGTTCATGCGAGCCAAAGAAACCGATACGGCTACCATCATCCGTCATTTTCATTTCGTGATTTTGGCTAGTCACTTGTGTTTTTAAACGGAACTGACCATTTACATCAAAACGTGTACCTTTATCGTTATACACGTTTACCGCGTTTGCCGATCCAGAAAGAACCAACAAACCAACCAGTGCTGCTAGAGGCTTCAAGCTTTTCATGATTAAAATACCCATCTATTTTCTATAGTTTTATGATTTTCTTTAAGGTCAAAAATAATACCGCCGTATATAGTTGACCTGAGATTCAGACAAAAGATCTCTGCCACGAATTTCGAAAAAGAAAATCGCTCTCACAATTGATAATTTTTATAGCTACTAATTATGACTCTACAAAATCTTCTTAAAGGTTTTAATTTCCTTGACACAGACGTAATCACCAATAAGACACAAAAATAATATCCTCATTATATTTAAATAAGGGCATTGCTTTTATTTCTGTTAGGAAAAGAAATAGGTTGTTGAGTTTTCGAAGGCATGTTACTCAAAAAAAAGCCCTGCTTTCGTGATGTAGCCCACAATTACACCAATGTGCATTTTCATGGTTACATGCCCAAGTGATAGGTATCACAATTAAAGGTAAAGATACGTGTTTTTTGAACTTAATCAACTTTTAAAAAATAGCATTTTTAGATTTTTCTTTTATATTTCATTTCTTTATAAGACTCTTTTTTTTGCTAATAAAAAATTTATCCCCCTATTTAATATATTTAAAAGGAAGTATTAATTTTAACCACTAAATAAATAACACTAAAGATTTAAATATTGTTATTCCTAATTAATAATTTTTTATCTTTATATTTATTTCTTATTTAAATAAAGGCAAAGTCGAATTTAAATACAATTTAACTAGTGGTAACGAGTAACACGCCATCATAAAAAGAATAATTATCTGTAAATATTAAAAAGAGGAGCACAAGAATGCTATTCAATCACAATATCTAATCAATACGTACAAGTAACAACAAAACCCAATGAAACATTATAAAATCTAAACTATTACGATGGTTAATATAAAAAGCCCAATTGTGCTCTTTTAACAATATTTGAAAAAAAAAGATCAATATTTGTGATCTTAATCACTTCGTTAAGTGTGAAAAACTCCCCCCTACATTTTCCTTATTTTGTGATAATAATCACAATTGAACGTCAAGAATATTTTTGTTTTGTAAATTAATGCAGGGATAAATCTGAAAGTGATTTCAGTTTGTAAACAAAAAACAGTGTGAAAATAAAATCTTGTGATTATTGTCACATAATGACTTGTGCTAAAAATCATGTTATTTCATTATCAATATTCTTAATCAATTTAATTTAAATAAGAATAACACGCATTATCATAGAGTAGATTTACTAATTATTCGTTTCAGCTTTTTTTATCTTTTTATTAAATAACACCACATAGATTTTCTTTTAAGGGATATTACCTTTTAGATACCCTAAACATTCAGTATCATATTGCAGTAAATAATGATTAAGGGGAATGTCAGATGCTGTGGTTTAAAAATATTTTGGTCTATCGCTTAAATAAAGAGATAGCGCTGTCAATGGATGAGTTAGAACAACAGCTTGCTTCATTGGCATTCACACCTTGTAGCAGCCAAGATATGACCAAAACAGGTTGGGTTTCGCCAATGGGTGATCGCGGTGAAGCGCTTATCCATGTTGCTGGCAAGCAAGTGATGATCTGCGCCCGAAAAGAAGACAAAATCCTACCTGCCACTGTAATTAAAAATGCCTTACAAGATAAAGTTGAAAAACTTGAAGGTGAACAAGGGCGCAAACTGAAAAAAACAGAAAAAGCGACTCTAAAAGATGAAGTTGTGCATACTTTGCTTCCTCGGGCTTTTAGTAAATTTTCACAAACATTTATTTGGCTCGATTTAGAAAAACAACTCGTTATTGTTGATTCAGGCAGCGCAAAACGTGCCGAAGACAATCTAGCATTATTACGTAAAACCTTAGGTTCGTTACCGGTTGTTCCTTTGAACTTTAATGAATCCGTTGAATTAAAAATGACAGAGTGGGTACGCTCTGGAGAACTCCCTGCTGGTTTTACCTTGATGGATGAAGCAGAACTAAAAGCGGTACTAGATGAAGGTGGCGTGATTCGTTGTAAGAAACAAGAATTAGTTTCTGATGAAATTGCGACACATATTGAAGCGGGTAAATTTGTCACCAAACTCTCTGTAGATTGGGAAGATCGCCTGCAATTTATGCTTTGTGATGACGGTTCTATCAAACGCATTAAATTTAGTGAAACTTTACGTGAGCAAAATGATGATATCGATAAAGCCGATTTTGCCCAACGTTTTGATGCCGACTTTATTTTAATGACCGGCGAACTCAGCGCTTTAATTGAACGCGTCACCGAAGTCTTAGGTGGCGAAGCAGAGTAATAATGTTATTCAAGAAAACAGCCTATCATTCTCATGTATAGGCTGTTTTTTATTTAATGAAAAATAAAGATTATTTTTGAATTAAATAACGAATAGTCGGACCATCTTGTTGAATATCTAACACGGTATAACCGTAGTTTTTAGCATCAAGTGGAATATTGTTGATTGATTGAGGGCAATCACTGACCACTTCTAAAATCTCGCCTTTTTTCAGTGATGGCATAGCTTCAAGCGTTGCCACCGCAGGGTAAGGACAAGGTTCACCGACCATATCTAGACGATAATCAGGAATAATGGTGTCTTTCTGGCTCATGCGATTTCCTTATTAATCTGGGTTGAAATAGAATGTGCTTGTTGTGCTTTTTTACGGAAGAAATGTTTCTCCCACCAAAGCAGCAACACAAATGACAGACCCAACATCAGATATGTCACGCCTAATCCACCTACTGGCCCAAAAGTATCAAGTAAATTAATTTTGTCATAATCGGTCGCTAAGATGGCTGAAAAATCATCCCAGTAATAAGCGAGTAACGTCGAACCAATTACATTACCTAATCCTACCCACCAAAAATGAATTTGCCCTTCAACAGCGCGATACATCCAGCCAGTTTCACACCCGCCCGCAAGCACAATACCAAAACCAAACAATAAACCGCCCACAACCGCATTAGGCCCCGCCCACATAATTTTAGGTGATGCACCTAATTGGACATAGCTAAAGATCCCAATGGCACTCACCGCCATACCGATGATAATCGCTTTTGCCATATGGGTTCTGCCTGTTATCCATAAGTCACGGAAAGCAGAAGTAAAACAGATTTGTGCACGTTCAATTAAAATACCAAAACCAATACCGCCTAGCATAGCGAATCCCAGTTTTGGTGAATCAAACAGAATAATTAAAGACCACGCAATCATGGCAAAAAAGATAACCATTCCCAATCTAAAGCGACGTTTTGCACGTTGTTTATCTTGAGTAATAGGTGAAGCTTGGCTGACTTTTTGCAGTTTTACTGGAATACGGAACAAAGGCATCAATGATAACTTGGCACCAAAGTAAGAACCGATTGCCGTTGCAACGGCAAAGAACCATGCATGTAAAGAGAACTGAGGAATACCCGTAAAGAAGGCAGCAAGGTTACATCCCATTGCTAGACGAGCACCAAAACCGGCGATGATCCCACCTAGAACAGCTTGAAGAATACGAATTTTATGTTGAGGATGACGAAGTTTGACGTTGTTGGCCCAAAGAGCTGCCATAATACAACCTCCAAACATCCCGATAATCATCACACCATCAATACGCGTTAATGGTGTACCTTCAAGACCGATGATTTTAAAGTAACCCCATTCTTCAGGGTGAGCGCCAAACCATTGCATAACGTGACCCCCCCAGCGAGTAAACTCACCAGTGACAGCCCAAAAAGTCCCCGTTAAACCAAAATAGTAAGTTGATAAAATACCTGCCGCAATGACTGCTGGAAGAGGCTTCCAAAAACGGATCAGGTATTGAGATTTAAATTCTGACCAAGACATGTTTTTTCCTAGAGCTTACCTCTACGAGAGACACTCTCCACGCAGTAGGATGAGGCGAACATGTTACTCCGATAATTTTTTTATCAAAGAGTCAGTATTCAGATAAATGAGAGAAATTTGCGTTATAACAATTTTTTTGTAACAAATGGGTAACGTCTTCCACTTATCAATCTCTTTATTTTTTGATTAGTAAGTGGAAGATAAAAACTTAGCAGATACGAGGTAATGGCTCGTTATAAGGTAGGTCAAGAATACGGCTAGTACCAAAAATACCCGTTAAACGAATATAGTTATCGGTTGTGACTTCACCAATCGTACAAGCATCTTTCCCTAAATCATGTTGATGTAGAGCTTCAAGCACTTGGGCTTCTGCTTCTGGTGATACCACTAAAACAATTTTTCCTTCGTTAGCGAAATTCAGCGCTTCAAGCCCTAATAATTCACAAACGCCACGAACAGATTGTTTCATAGGTAATTTACTTTCATGCACATTCATACCGCAACCACTGGCTTGAGCAAATTCATGTAAAATTGCTGTCACTCCACCTCGTGTTGCATCACGTAATGCACGAATACCTTTAAGTTGACGTAAAGGCGCAATCATTGGCTCCAGAACAGCACAATCACTTTGTAGATCGGCTTCTAATCCTAAATTTTCACGCAGATTCAGGATTGTTGCACCGTGATCGCCAATCGTGCCACTCACTAAGATCTTATCGCCAGCTTTGATATTACTTGCAGCCCAATTAATTGCCGTTGGAATAACCCCAATACCCGCAGTATTGATAAAGATCTTATCCGCAGCACCACGAGGAACCACTTTTGTATCCCCCGTAACAATTTGTATTCCTGCTTGTGCGGCAGCTTTCGCCATTGCCATAACAAGGGTTTCGAGGGTTTCAAAGGGAAGCCCTTCTTCAAGAATAAAACCACATGAAAGGTAACGAGGAACCGCACCACCAACAGAAAGATCGTTAGCCGTACCGCAGACCGATAATTTACCAATATTTCCACCAGGAAAAATTATCGGATCGATAACATAGCTATCTGTACTAAATGCAAGACGATCACCAAGCGTGGTTAATTCATTTAGCGCGATCCGCGCTTGATCTTCTTTTTCATTTAATAATGGATTATCGAACGCTTTTAAAAACAGTCCTTCGATAAGTTGTTGCATACCTTGCCCACCATTTCCTTGGGCTAAGGTGATTTCATCAGGTTGTTTCATATATTACCTTCACGGCGATACTGATAATAAGCCGCACATGCACCTTCAGATGATACCATCAAGGCACCCAATGCCGTTTCTGGTGTACAACTTTTACCAAAGAGTGGGCAATCGGAAGGTTTGCATCGTCCTGTTAATACATCACCACAGCGAGATTGCGGATTATCTGCCACTTTCTGCGGTGCGGGAGTAAAACGTCGTTCAGCATCAAACTCAGAATAAGCAGGTGTTAATTGAATACCTGACATTGGGATTTCACCCAATCCACGCCATTCGCTGGTTTCTTTTAACATAAACACTTCGCTAAGTGCTTTTTGAGCCAACTTATTACCTTCATTCGGTACAATGCGACTATATTGATTTTCAATACTTAAAACATAATCTGCATTTTCTGCTTTTGCTTTAAGTTGTTTAATGACCATCAGTATAGCTTGCAATAAGTCTAATGGTTCAAATCCTGTCACCACAAAAGGCTTTTCAAATTCGTCACATAGCGGTTGATATGGCGTACAGCCAATCACCATACTCACATGCCCCGGAGCAATAAAGCCGTCAATGCGAACATCATCTTGTTCTAGTAAACAACGCAACGTCGGCACGATAGTAATATGCTGACAAAACAGAGAGAAGTTTTTAAGCCCGCGCAATTTCGCTTGTTGTAGCGTCATTGCTGTACTTGGCATCGTTGTTTCAAAACCTAAACCAAAGAAGACAACTTGTTTATCTGGGTTATCTTGGGCAATTTTGAGTGAGTCGAGCGGTGAATAGACAATACGAATATCACTGCCACGACGACGCGCATCAAGCATGGAGCCATTACGACCCGGTACTCGCATTGCGTCACCAAAAGTACAGAAAATAACATCTGGACGGGCTGCGATTTCTAAACATGCATCAATTCGCCCCATCGGCAATACACAAACAGGACAGCCCGGTCCATGAACAAATTCAATTTCTTCTGGTAATAAGCGGTCTAGGCCAAATTTAAAAATGGCATGTGTATGCCCACCACACACTTCCATAATTTGTAATGGACGTTTAATTGGATGAGGCCATTGTGAAATTGTTTCACGGATTTGAACTAGTAAGGCTTTCGCAAGTTCGGGATCACGAAATTCATCAACGTACTGCATCATCAGCCTCTTCGAGGGTTACACCATACACATGCTGTAATGCATCAAGGGTATCTTGTGCTTCTTGCTCATCAAGAATACTCATGGCAAATCCCACATGAATAAGCACCCATTTGCCTAATAATTCACTAGGTTCGCCTTCACATACCATCGAAATATTAACAGCACGTTTGACGCCACTGACTTCGGCATAAGCGAGTTGGTGGACGTCTTCGCCCACCTCAACAATCTTAGCTGGCACACCTAAGCACATAAACGGCTCTCCAACCAAGCTAGCCACTCTTCCATGCCTTCACCCGTTGTTGCTGATAACGCAATGATTTCTATATTTGGGTTAACACGGCGAGCCGATTCAATACAGGCTTGAACGTCAATATTCAGATGTGGCACTAAATCAATTTTGTTGATAATCATTAAATCAGCCGCAGCAAACATATGCGGATATTTCAGCGGTTTATCTTCACCTTCAGTGACAGAAAGAATAGCAACTTTATGTTTCTCACCCAGATCAAAACTGGCAGGGCAAACTAAGTTACCCACGTTTTCAATAAAGAGAACGCTGTTATCTTGTAAGCCTAATTGATGTGTCGCATCATGCACCATTTGTGCATCAAGGTGACAACCTTTACCTGTATTCACTTGGATCGCTGGCACGCCTGTTTCACGGATACGATCTGCATCATTAGTGGTTTGCTGATCGCCTTCGATCACCGCGCAAGGCACACGTTGTGCTAACTGTTTTAATGTGTGAGTTAATAGTGTCGTTTTACCAGAGCCGGGGCTTGAAACTAAATTCAATGCCAACACATTTTGTTGTTCAAAATGTTCACGGTTATGAACAGCAATACGGTTATTTTTATCCAACACATCCATTTCAATTTTCAGCATACGCTTTTGGCTAATACCAGGAGCATGTGTGCCTGCTTCACCTTGACCATAATGCATATTCTGATTTTCAATCACAGGGCTAAATTGCTCTTCGTGATCATGTTCATGATCATGATCGTGGCTGTGAGAATGATGATGTGAATGTTCATGGCTATGATCATCAGCATGATCGTGACTGTGAGCATGGTCATGATTGTGTGAATGATTGTGTGAATGGTCATGCTCATGATGATCGTCATGTCCATGATGATGTTCATGGAAAACAGGCGTTTCGTTTAGCTGTGCATCGTTATGAAAATGGAGATGAACATCGCCACTGTTATGGTAATAGTGATGATGAACGATGATAGGCTGACCATGTGTTTCGTAGTTATGCTTATGCTTTTGCTCAGACTTATCAATATATTTATGAACAGTATTCGCTGGAGTAGCATTGTGTTCATGATGGTGATCATGCCCATGATGGCCGTGATCATGATGATGACCGTGGTCGTGATGATCATGGTCATGAGAGTGATGATGGTGGTGATCATGTGAATGAGGCTCTACGCCTTCAATTCTGACATTGCCTTCGCCACAACCGCAAGTGCTACACATATTCTGACTCCTGTACTATTCAATAAGAAGAATGTGACTCTGTGTCGCGTAAAATTTCTACACTATGATCTTAACTGACCACGGAAGAGAGAACGACGACTTAAATCAACTTCTGCTACGGATTGTGTCTGAACAGGAAGAGAAAGTGCCATTTTCACACTATTTTCCACCAACTCAACAGCATGTTCCCCTGAAAGGTGTCTATCAAGTGGCGACATTAATGAACACGCGAGATATTGCATATCACCAGCAAGCTCCCCCACAACGAATTTAATCTGACCACAAGGTAATTCTAATCCAATGCGATCACCGACTTTTCGATGTGGCCATTCTTGTGAAGGTCCCGGAAAAACGACCAGCTCTAGCATCCACGGAGTAAGAACAGCTCCAATCCACTGATTTTCAAATAAGGTAAAGCCCCCTGCTTTTACAGGAATACCTTCTCGATAAAAAGGAAGCCCTTTCATCTCTTTTTCAGCAATTTCACTAAAACGCGCTTCAAGTTGCTCAACCGGTGGTTCATCGTATCCTACGATATCCCAGCTTATTTCACTCATGCTGTTACCTCTTTGGGTGTGACAGGAATACCATATTCACGCAAAATATTGACAACATGCTCTAATGCAATTTCCATTGATTTTTGACCAATGTCAGACAGTGACATGCTTGGCTCTAATGAAGCAGGTTCAATACCCACTAAAATAAGCTTACGTGGAAATTCATCTGTCATACGCAATGCCATAAGCACATCAGATAAGCCTAATTGATGAGGCGAGATTTTCTGTGTAAAAAGCGCGGGAACATCATCATCATGTAACACAAAAATACTGCCCGGTTCATGATTACTTCTTACCGCATCAGCAACAATCAGGAGATCTCTGGCGGCG
This sequence comes from Ardaris minthe, assembly GCA_018244935.1. Classification (NCBI taxonomy): domain Eukaryota; kingdom Metazoa; phylum Arthropoda; class Insecta; order Lepidoptera; family Hesperiidae; genus Ardaris; species Ardaris minthe. The sequence continues at coordinate 6,971 of DWTR01000024.1, read as the reverse complement.
ATATCTTGCAAAATTTCCATGCCAGATGTGCCACCATCAATAACATCGACGTTCTCTGGTAAAGAGAAGCGCTCTTCGAGCGCTTCTACTATACGAACACCAATGCCTTCATCGCTTAGTAATAAATTACCAATACCTAAGACGAGAGTTCGCATTATAATACCTTCACCTTACTTAGTTCTTTACCTGTTAAATCAACCATATGCACAGCACACGCCATACATGGGTCAAAGGAGTGGATTGTTCTTACCACTTCTAATGGTTTTTTCGGATCAGCAACAGGTGTACCAACAAGTGATAACTCATAAGGACCCGGTTCATCATTAAAGTTACGAGGACCCGCATTCCATGTTGATGGAACAACCGCCTGATAGTTAGTGATTTTACCGTCTTTAAACACAATCCAGTGAGATAACATACCGCGAGAGGCTTCTTCAAAACCTACACCACGATACTCTTTACCGGGTTCAAACTCTGGTTTAATAAAAGCAGCAGTATCGCCACGACCAATATTATCAACCAGTGATTGCCACAAGAAGTTTAGAGAATCTTGTAACACGCACGCATGAACAGTACGTCCAATAATACGTCCCCAAGTTGACTCTAACTGCTCATTAACCAGTGTTTCACCTGTTAATTTAGTATAGATACCATTGATTTCGTTGTAGTGTTTAACAGTCCCTTCATGCTTACCTGCTAAACCACATACTAACCATGCTAATGTACCCACTTCGACAGGTTTGCCATAGAATGTCGGTGATTTAACCCATGAGTATTTTTCGTTCTCATCCCAACCTGTATATTTAGGACGAGTCAAACCTTCCCACGGTTTTAATGGTTCATCATCTTCATACCAAGCATGCTTGCCACTTTCTTCAATACCGTCTTTCAGGTTTTCATCTTTCCAGTCTTTAATTGGACGATACGTTGAGAAATCAACGCCTTCCATATAACCACCAGATAATAAAAACTCAGTGTTATTACCGTTAATAGGTAATTCAGGTACAGATAAATAGTAGTTCGCACCTTTACCAATTTTTAGCCATTCTGGGTAATAAGCAGCAAAAATCGCAGTATCGACTTTATAAACTTGTTCAATAAAATCGCCAAGATTATCGATAAAGTGCTTCACATACATTAGACGTTCTAAGTTAAGAACACTTGGTGCATCAAGGTTAATTGGGTTAGCAACCCCACCCACTGCCAAGTTTTGAATGTGCGGAGTTTTACCGCCCAGAACCGCTACAATACGGTTTGCATCACGCTGACATTCAAGTGCTTGCAGATAGTGAGCAACCGCAATCAGGTTAACTTCTGGCGGTAATTTCATTGCTGAGTGACCCCAGTAGCCGTTAGCGAAAATACCTAACTGACCGCTGTCCACTAGACCTTGGATTTTCTTCTGAACTTTTCTGAACTCTTCAGCAGAGTTTAATTGCCACTGAGAAACACCTTTCAGCATTGCTGACGCTTTTTCAGGATCGGCTTGTAATGCAGAAGTGATATCAACCCAGTCCATCGCAGAAAGCTGATAGAAGTGAACGATATGGTCATGAAGAATGTGAGAAGCCAGAATAATGTTACGGATATACTGCGCATTGACAGGAATATCCATCCCTAAGGCATCTTCAACTGCACGTACTGAGGCAATGGCGTGAACTGTCGTACAAACACCACAAATACGTTGTACGATAATCCATGCATCACGAGGATCGCTTCCTTTTAGGATCTCCTCCATTCCGCGCCACATGGTACCGGAAGACCAAGCCTTAACAACTTTTCCGTTATCAATTTCACAATCGACGCGTAAATGCCCTTCAATACGGGTAATAGGATCAATAGTAATGCGTTGGCTCATGATTTAACCTCAGCCTTTTTTAATTGTATATTTGAGTCTGTTTGTGCTGGTAAAACCGGCAGTAAACGGATAATAAGAATGTAAGCTGTTACTTCAAATGCAACGAAACCAATAGAAATCAGCAATTCACTTGCTGTTGGGAAATAGTGGTAACCATTGCCTGGATTGTAAGCAACTAAAGAGTAGTTCATACGCCACATTGCTGCGCCAATTAGGATAAATACAGCACAGACAAACAACATTTTTGGACTACGGCGGTTATTATTTAAATGCATCAAAATAAGAGGAAGTAACAATAATGCACTTTCAGCAATGAATAACCACGAGAACATATCCCCATTTCCGATATAACTCAGTTTACCGTTCCAAATAACTTCGCCCCAGCGACATACCAAGAAAGCAATTAATAACACTTCAATCACTTTGGTTAATTTGGTAAATAGCGGTGTTTCATCATCGTTCATGGTGCGGCTTGCCTTTAACAGCGAACCTTCAAAAATAACGATAGTGAAACCAAGGAGAAAGGCGGTTAACAGAGAAAACAGCGGTAACATCTCATAAGATTGCCACAGTGGATGTACTTTCCAACCTGCTGAAATCATTAACGATCCCATTGAAGATTGGTGCATGGTTGGCAGTAAAGCCCCAAGACCAATAATAAAGAACATCGCTTTATTAAGACGCTTCAACGACACTTTCCAACCTAAACGTTCTAATAACGCCGGTAAGAATTCTAATGCCATCACCATAATATAGATGGTCATACAGGTCGCTGTTTCAAACAACACTGAGTTAACGTTAAAGTATTGCGGCATAAAGAAGTGAGGCATGTTCCAATAACGACCGATATCAATGGCGATAGATAAACCACCTAATGAATAGCCGAACAAGCTCGCTAACAATGCAGGGCGTACTAACGGGTGAAACTCCCCTTTATTAAAGACATAAACAGCCCATGCAAGCGCCCAACCGCCACATGCAAAGCCTGTTCCTATCAATAAGTCAAAGGCAATCCAAATCCCCCAAGGATATCCCCCATTCAAATCAGAGACATCGCCCAGACCCAATACCAAACGCTTACCAATAAGAATAAAACCGAGCACAGCAAGCGGTAAAAATACTCTTACTGCGAGAGTAAATAACTTACCGCCAAGTGGACGAGGATCATGACTCGACATCGTTATCCTCCTTGTGGTGTTCCTGCTCTTGTTTTTTACTATTACGGTTAACCAAATAGGTGATCCCTGCAAGGGCTGCTATTGGTAATACCATGCCTTTATACAGCGTATGTTGAATATGTTCAGAGCGTGCGCCCGTTGATAATGGTGCTACTTCTGGCATGCCTAAATTGTCGAAAGGAACAGCAGAAAGTACCATGACTTGCGTACCGCCGCCTTCAAACTCACCATAGATATGATCTTGATATTCAGGAATTTTATGCAGATAAGTGTCGCCACCACTAATGGTTTGACGTGGGTAATGATATTCTTCACCCGCTTTTTTCGCTAAACGGCGTTTTGCTTCTTCCAGCAACTCTTCGCGTGTCCCGAAAATAACCGCACCAGTAGGACAAACTTCAACACAGCCTGGTAATAAGCCTTTATCTAAACGCTCAACCCCTTTTTGGTTACAAAGCTCGCATTTATAGAGCTTACCAAATGGATCATCATAATCGTATTTTGGAATGTTATAAGGGCATCCCACCATACAGTAACGACAACCTGTACAGATATCCGCGTGATAATGGACAATACCGGTTTTTGGATCTTTGGTTAACGCAGAAACAGGACAAACAGAAACGCAGTTTGCATCAACACAATGCATACATTGTTTCTTAATAAAGGCGTAACCGTTTTCCAGTTGGTCTTTATTTTCACCAGTACCATCACGCCAAATTTGAATAATGTTATTTGTGTAAGGACTTAATTTGTCATTGTTTGACCAAGTCGGATCACCATTAGCGTAAGTATCACCACGCTCCATTGGCTCCGGGTGATTAATTTCCTGACATTTTGTGACACATGCTTGACAGCCTACACACAGTGTAGAGTCGTAGAGCATACCGAGAGACCCAGGAATTGGGGGACGGTTCTGCGCCGCAGCATGACTCGCAGTGGGTGCCATTCCCGCAAGGAGAACCCCACCTGATGCCAGCTTAAAGAAATGACGCCTATTCACCGTTTATCCTCCTGTGAGGCTCCTGTGGCATTCTTGTCACGGCCTAATTGACGCACAGCCATCACACTGACACCCGCAACTGCACCCACGACAGCACCCAGTAAGCCAGCAGCACCATAAGAGACACCACCACCTTCTTTTGCATTAACATCAGGTACTTGTGCTTTTGGTGTTGGCTGATAAACGTTCGCTAATTGGAAAATACCTTTAGTAAAGCCGATACCTTCTTCGTTACAACCATAGCAAGGGTGACCGATACCGACAGGCCAGATCCCACCACCAACATCACAGAATTCTAATGTAGGACAGTTACCGTAAGTTTCAGGGCCTTTACAGCCTAAATGGTATAAACACCAGCCTTGACGATGACCTTCATCACCAAATTCTTTAGCAAAACGACCCGCATCAAAATGAGGGCGACGTTCACAGTTTTCGTGAATTAAACGCTCATAAGCAAAAAGCGGTCTGTTTTTGCTATCTAACTTAGGCAATTTGTTGAAAGTAATAATATGTGCAACAGTAGCTAAAAAGTTATGTGGGTTTGGTGGACATCCTGGAATATTGATAACGGTTTTACCCGGTAAAATAGCTTCCAGTGATTTAGCGCCTGTTGGGTTGCCCCCAGTGGCAGGTACACCACCCCATGCAGAACATGAACCAATAGCAATAATCGCAGCAGCCCCTTCAGCGGCTTCTTTGATATGCTCAAGAATTGGTTTTCCTGCAACCATACAGTAAACACCACCGTCTTTGTCTGGGATTGAACCGTCAACAACGAGGACGTACTTACCTTTGTATTTCTCCATCGCATTGTGTTTATTTTCTTCAGCTTGATCACCAAAAGCTGCAGAAAGCACTTCGTGATATTCGAGTGCGATAACATCAAGAACGAGGTTTTCTAGAGTCGGGTGAGTTGCTCGTAATAAAGACTCCGTACACCCAGTACATTCCTGAGCGCCAATCCAGATAACAGGTGGGCGTTCAGGTGATGCCATTGCTTCTGACATTTCCGCGGCAGCTTTGCCGCTTAATCCCATGGTAGCTGACAACGCAGCACACAATTTCATAAAATCGCGTCGGTTAATACCATGATGGGAAAAAACATTATTCCCCAAGGCCATATATCTCTCCTGATATGATGATTTTTAATTGGAATAATTTTAAAACACCGCCTTTTTAACACTCCGACACAATAATGACTTGATCATTATCAAGCGATAATTCATTAAAAAATAAATTACTCTTTTATGTGAGTAAAAACGTTTCAGCAATATAAGGTTTAATGTCTATTTTTTATATATTTCGTCATTTTAAATTTATTAAAACTCTATTTAATAATGATAAAGTAAATAGAAATAATTATCATTATCTCAAAAATTCAGGAGAGAGGTAAATTTAAACCCTTATTAATTAACTACTTACAAAAACACAAAAAATAACCAAATTATAAGACAATATATTTAAAATAATACAAAATTAATAATTCATTATTTCTATTTTCTAATAAAAATTATTAAAAATAAATTCTAATATATTTTTTAATTATAATAGTGACTCTTTTTTTCATATTATCAACCTTTATATTACATCATGAATAATGTTAAAAATTGCATTTCATAAACAAGAAATGATTACATTAATATATTTAATTTCAGCTTATTTTCATTACCAATTTAGTGACTCTTCTTTTGTTATTCATTTTTTATCACCATGAAGATGTTTATTTTTTAGCCAAATAATAACCTCTTTTTCTTATCATTTTTCATGAAGTTATAACCATATTCGTTTTTGGAATAAGAAGTTCCTTTAGTATAAAATCGTTATAAAATTAAATACATATTGATATAAGACGCCATCAAAAAGATAAGATCATTAATAATTACTAATTAGTAAATGGTTGCAATAATTTCATTAAGTTATTTTATAACATATCGAATTCATAACAAAATTAACGTAAATAAAATTTAATGTTAAATCCATGTTGTTTTTGTGGATAAAAAAAATACAATTTATCGATAAATAATGCCCAAATAGAGCCGATTTCTTTTTTTTGTAAGAATAGATAAAAGAAGTGGTCATAAATCTAAAAAATTGAAAAATACGTTGTTAACTGTTTGTGTTTTTTAATCAGGCAAGGTCTGATTGATAATGGGTGATAAACCGGGAATAAGCATCGAAAGAGTACACAACAAAACCCCCACTCCGACGCTATCGACTTAGAAGCAGCAGTAAAGGCAGATATAACAAGCCAAATAAAAAAGCCATAACACCGAAATGTTATGGCTTCTAAATTTATTAAAATAATAAAATGCTATGTGTAGTTCTCTGCCTTTCACGTTTTATTTTACTCACCGCTTATCAAAGATAAAAAGTGGTTTGAGTAAGTAAATAAAATCTACTTACCCGAAATTGGAATGACTGAAAACAACGGTCTACCTGGTGCAATAAAAAAATAAGTATCCAAATACGGATAACTTAGATAATAAATAAATTAGGCGTTATAACACGTTACAAAATATTTCAATTTGTAACGTGAGTGCATTATATCCAATAAGATTTTTTGCGCAAGTTTTTTTACACTTAAATCAAATTTGCATAAAGACATTATAAATCACAAGGTTATAGAGAAGTTTAACTTTAAAAAGCCGTTCTAAACAAATCTAAAAATGAAAAAAAATGAAGAGTTAATGAATATTAATGTTACAGGAGTTCAAGTAATGACATCTACTTAGCATTAATTGATTCAGCCCGCCATTACTCAATAAACTTAATTAATCGTTTATTCATAAACTTAATCTACTTATTATTAATCTTATTTAAGACTAAAGTTAAATTTTATTCTAACTCAATTTTATTAATAATATCGATAACCATTAAAAACGGTAAAAATATAAACTCTATTTCTTCTACACAATAAAAAAGCACTTTATTCATC
>DWTR01000023.1:0-49441 GCA_018244935.1 Ardaris minthe | reverse complement strand
CAATAAAGAAGTGCGCTTTTTTCGTTGAAGTACGGAAAATGCCATCTTTAAAGGGAACCCAATCACCTTCAACTGGGCGCACTGGTCCTTTTTCAAGCATTTCACGAGTAATGCCAGAACCTTTAAGACAAGCATCAATGTAATGTTCGATGGGCTGATTAAAGACTTCACCAAAGCCAAAGCGCTCAGCAAGACGAGCAAAGATCCAATAATCAGGTTTTGCTTCTCCGGGTGGCTCCACCGCTTTTTCCATTAATTGTACATATTGACTACGAACCCCCGCCATTAAACTGGTATCTTCAAAAATAGTAGTAACAGGAAGTACAAGATCGGCATAAAGGGCTGTGGATGACATCAAGTTATCTGCGACAACAACAAAAGGAACTTTTTTCAGTGCATTACGCACCATATTTGTGTTAGGAAGCTGCGTCATCACCCCCATTGTCATGATCCACCAAAAATTAATAGGGTGTGGTCTTTCATTGACAATCCAATCACCGACTTTGGCAACAGGGATTGGTTTAATGGGTTTGGCATTCGGTGCTGGTGGAATAATCGGGCTAAATTTCGCCATTTGACGAGCGCCGCCCGCATCACAAATTCCGGCACCTTTTTTACCGATGTTGCCTGTTAATAACGCAAGATAAAACTGGCTGGCTGCGACATAAGCACCGAACTCTGTTCGTTGAGCGCCTGACATATTTTGTACAATCATTGCTGGTTTAGTGGTGGTATAATCGCGAGCTAAACGAATGATCGTTTCTTTTGGAATATCCGTTTCTTGGCTGGTTTTTTCAACAGTCCAAGGTTGTGCTTGTTGATAAATTTGCTCAAAGACAGTCATATACTCAGCATTAGCGGGCAGTTCATCATGAGTTAACGCAGGAACAATATTCGGTGTTTCATGGTGAACAAGTTGCTGACTTAAGGTATCAAAAACCAGATAACTATCTTGATCATCATCAGATTGTCGTAATAGCTTTTGCTGTGAGTTAACAAGATAAACGGCACCTGTATGCGCCCGTAAAAAAGGCTTATCAGTGAGATTTTCTTCAATGATGATTTTGATCATCCCTAATGCGAGTGCGGTATCTGTACCGGGTACAATTGGGATCCATTCATCGGCTTTAGCTGCAGTTTCATTAAAGCGAGGATCAATAACCACCATTCTGGCACCATTGCGGCGAGCTTGGTTGTAGTTTTTAAAATAGGCTTGCATAGTGACGGCTGGGTTATTACCCCAACAAAGAATATAGCGACTATCTTTTACCGTATCTCGAGTATCTGCATAGCGTAGACCGACCATTGGGATCATCGCCGCTGTTACCGCGGAACAGCATAACGAGCCAGCTTGCTTTGTGGAGCCTCCTAAGTAATCGAAAAACGCCTTACCCATATCATTTTTAATCGAGTCCATATTGCCCGCATGAGTGGAGATAAATAGCCCCTCATTACCAAACTTATCAATGGTTTCTCTGATATTCTTTTCAATAAGATCAAGCGCTTCATTCCAACTGATTGGCTTAAATTCCGCTTTCCCTTTTTCACCAACGCGTAATAAAGGTGTGGTTAAACGATCTTTATGGTATACCCACTTAGTTCGGCTCATACCACGCAAACAACATTTCACATTAAAGCCTTCAGTGGCTTCAACTTTGATAAGTTGCCCATTATGCGTAAAAGCTGTTAGGTTACAGTGCAAACATTCCATCGCACAGGTTGAACGAAAGGTTTTATATTCTGATAATTTGATCCGAATTTTTTGGTTATATATGGGTTTATTTTCATTAACTAGACTGAACGCGTTAGGAGAAAGAGCTGCCACGCCAATGGCGCCCATTCCTTTTAACAACGTTCTTCTATTTAATTCCCATGTTTGATTTTTAGACATAGACATTCTCACGCACAAGAAAAGTTAACTATATATAAACTCAATTCATATATGGTTAACCTTGAGTTAGATCATCTAAAAATAGACAAAGAAAATAATCGATAGAAAATGATTAAAAAGCCCTATTTAAAATAAGGTTTTAGTGAAATAAACTAGTAAAAATGACAAAAAAAGAATAATGGGATATCGTCATAAAACAAAGTAAATAACGAATAGGTGTAAAGAAAATAAATGCAGAATTCTCAAGGAGTTAACTCGGTTGATATCGCTATTACCATTCTCGAATTTATTGCGTCGAATGGAGGTATTGCCCGATCGTCAGATATTGCAAAAGCCTGTTCGCTTTCAAAAAGTCGCTTACATAAGTATTTAGTTTCACTTTGTCGCTCAGAAATGCTGTATCAAGAGAGTGAAGGAAGCCAGTATTGTTTGGGGAGTAAAATTCTTTTTTTAGCACAGGCAACGCCAAAACCACAATCCTTTGTGGATGAGATTAATCAGCTATTATGTGAGTTTAGAGATGAACATAATATGTCTACGGGATTAGTGATACCTCAAGGTAATCAATTGTTTTTAATACGTTACAACCGTAGCTTTAAGCATGTTGATATCGATTTTTTGCCTGATACTCCTGTTCCTCATAAAATTAGTGCAGCGGGTGCGGTTTTTGCTACCTTTAGTGATTTGAGGATTGAAGCAGATTTATCACAAAAGCAGCAAAATACTATTCACCAACAAGGTTTTGCTATTCGTCAGGAGCCTGCTGATGGTATTCCTGGCGCGCAATCTATTTCATGCCCTGTCTTTAATAAAAAAGGGGAAATGGTAGCGGCAGTATTGACGATGGGATTTATTGAACCTGAAAGGCAAGTGGAGCTAGGCAATGCATTAAAAGCAAAAATGGCGCATTTCTCCCGCTAATTTGCTAAAGAACGTATTTAGGCACTTTTGCATTAAAAGCAAAGTGCCTAAAATCGAGTGTTGATTAATCGAATAGCCCTTTCGCCAGAATGTCACCTTCTTGAGATATGCCGGGTAACACAAAGTAATATCCGCCACCAAAAGGTTTGATATAACGCTCTAAGGGTTCACCGTCTAAACGTTTTTGGGTATCAATAAAACCTTTTTTAAGGTTATTTTGAAACGAGATAAAGATCAGCCCCATATCGAGTTGACCCGAAGGCGTTAATCCTAATGAGTAGCTATAACTACGTCGGCGTAATTTGGCACTGTAACGCTCTGGATTTCGAGGCTCAGCCCGTCGCATATGAGAATCAAATAGCACTCTGTCACCGTGAGGATCTTTTTCAAATTGCGGATCGTCCATCTCTTGCTTCATACCTATTGGTGCGCCGGTTGAGCGATGGCGACCAAAGTTATTTTCTTGATCTTCAAGCGGCGTTCTATCCCAAAATTCCAAAGCAAAACGAATAAGGCGAACCGCTTGATAACTCCCGCCTAAACACCACTGTGGCTCTTTTTGTTTCTCGGTGATCCAAACAAGAGAGTCCATCAAACTATTATCTGAAGAGGGCGCGTTGCCAGAGCCATCTTTAAAGCCAAAAAGATTAATAGGTGTTTGTCGATTATCGATATCACGGGCAGGAAGAAAACCATCGATTTTCCATACAGCATAAACCTTTCCTGACAGGTGTTTTAAAATATCCCTTAACGCATAAATCACGCTTTCTGGGCTATTTGCACAAAGTTGCAGTAATACATCACCCCCACACCATTTAGGATCGAGCCGGTCATTAGGAAAGGGCTTCATTGGTTCTAAGCGCTTAGGTTTTTTAGCTTGAAAACCAAAACGGCTATCAAAAAAACTATCACCTAAAGCGACGGTGATGGTTAATTCATCGGGGTGTAATTGTGTTCCTAAAATGCCAGATTCAGCAGGAGGAAGATGTGGATTAGCCCGTTGTTGAAGTTCTCTGGGTTGAGTTAAAAATGCAATTCGTTGTGTCAGTGTTATGAATATTCTTTTTACATCATCAGCGTTTGTTACTGTCAGATTAAGTGCAATCAATGAAGCATGCTTTTGTTCTGGTGTAATAACACCCGCTTGATGTTGACCTAAATAGGCAATAGCCCGTTGATAGCGAGGAGTAGATAAAGACTCTTGTTTTTCTACTGCTTTCGCTCCCATACTGGCGAGTAATAGACTCCCTCCTAACCACTTTAACGTTGTACGTTTATTAAGATTAACAGGGCTTTTTGATAGCGATTTAAAGAGCGTTTTATTTTTCATCACTTGCTTCTTTATAGTGATAGTAAACATCAATATTGAGCGTGCTACGTAAGTTTGCCACTTGCTCTGCTAATTGTGTTACTTGAGAAAAAAGCCAACTTTTTTCTGTTTCAGGAAGCGCTGTTAAAGGTTGAAATAAACCTTCATCGCGCTGATATTTTAAAAGCAAAGCACCTATATCATCATATTGTTTGATAAGCAGTTGATATTCTGTCGTTGGAATATGATTAGATAAGATCTCTACGATTAAGCGCGATCCAGATAAATTGGCATAGCTATCACCCAGATCGCTGTTTGAATATTGATTTTCAATACCAGCGAGTTTGTCAGTTAAAATAAACTCTAAGCTATCACCCGCAGACTGAACCAATTTAGGGATAGGAATATCTTCAATCGCGACACGTTTTTTTAAGTCACTAATGCCTCTTAAAAGGGCTTTTGCTGATTCGGTAGCTTTTTGAAGATCTTTTAATTTAAACAGTTGATATTCAACTAAATGAAATCCTGAAAAACGAGGTGAATTTTCTCTTTCAAGAAAGAAATCGGCTCGATTATTCAATAAACGTTCGCTTGTACCAAAAAGGGCAATAATAGGGCGGATCACTTCATAATGATAATGCGCTTGTTGATAAGCATTTTGTGCATTAATAAGCTGATTTTTCTCGCTATTCTCGATTAATTTATCGAGCGATTTTTCAACTAGCGTTAATTGTTCAACCGCCTTCTCTCGGTAATTTAAAATATCGGTTTCAAACTTTTTAGGAGTGGGGATATCCCCTTTGGCAATAACGATATTGTCGCTGTCTTGAATAATACCCTGAATAATTTTTTCGGCATAAATAGGGAAAGAAAACAACAAGATAAATAGAAAAACGGTGATCTTTTTACTTAGCAACTTTACATTATTTAGCATGGCGAGCGCCTCGCTTAAATAACAGTGCTACAACCACCCAATACACAATAAATGTCACCACGCTTAAACCAATGGGTTGAGAGCGATAAGCAAAAAACGAGACTAAAAAATTACCAAAGACACTGGAATCATCAAGAATATGGCTAATATCCCAAAGTGGATAAATAAAGAAATCAGGTAATTCAAAATCCATTTCAATCAGTAGATTGGCAATTTCTTCTACGGCTTTTAATAACAGAGAAACTGCAAGGAATAGTAATAAAAATCCTGTTACGGTAAAGAAATAGCGCCATGAAATAACTTTTGAAGTCAGCAAAAATAGCCACAGTGTGAATGCAGCGACAAGTAAGCCAATAAAGACTTCAATAAAGAAAGGTAGTGCTGTTTGTGCATTGAGGGCCATAATATGGCTAGAGAGGAAGACCACTACTTCGCTGCCTTCTCTGGCAATCGCAATGGCAATAATTAATAAAATACCCCATGCACTTTGTTGCTGTGTTTTTTGGGTGAGTTCATTTTCTATATTTGCTTTTAATGATTTTCCTTGCCCATTCATCCAATAAACCATCTGTACAATAAGTACGCAAGCGAGGATCTCCATTGCGATCATAAATAGAGATTGCCACATATCTTCGAGTGAGCTAAATACGCCATAAATACTTAGCGCTAGAATAATGGCAAGAAATAACCCAAATGCCACACCACCCCATAAATATTTCATACCTTGTTGTGGTGTTGGTGAGCGTTTTATCCACGCATAAATAATGCCTACCACTAATAGCGCTTCAAAACTTTCTCGCCAAACAACAAACAGAACTTGTCCCATAATTACTCTGCCTTTTCAGTTGCAACAATTTCACCTTGAGGATGAGAAAGGTGAAAATCATCAAAGAAGGTGTAACGGCCTGGTTTTAGTGGTGCGATTACAACGACAGAATTGGCGCCCGGTGCTAATACTTTTTCTTTACGTAGCTGTGTACTTTCAAATTCAACAGGGCTAGTGCCTGTATTACGAATTTTTATTCTAATGGGTGTTTTAGCGGGGACTTCAAGTACTTGAGGAATAAGTTCGCCATCTTTCATTTCTAATTCAACGGTGTATTTCTCTGCTGCAAAAACAGAGGATGTCACCATTAAGAGTAGCAATAATGTATATTTAGAGAGAGTTTTGATCATCAGCGTTTCACTTAAAAAAGAGAAAAAGGATAAATCCAAATGGTTGGATTTATCCGTTATCAAGCTAATTAGTAACTACCTTTACGACCCGTACCGCTATAGGTGAAATCCCATGATACTTCAAACGGTTCAAACCAAGGTGATACACCCGTTTCTTTATCGATATGACGACCAAAAGCGATATCTTTGTTGTATGAAGGCGGGTAAATCTTATAGGTCACGTTATATTGACCATTTCCGTCCAGTTTAAGGTTTTCACCATAGTGAGGACCATCATTGGCAACCATCGCCATAAATGTACCTTGCTGTTTTTTCGCAGGAGCATCGGATTTTGTTACGGTGTATTCAATGGTGAGGTAAGGGATCCAATCGCCTTCAGCAAATCCATTCGGATTATCTTCTGTGGCATGAATATCTGCTTCTAAATGGATATCTGCTTTATCAGCAGCCAAGTGATTCATCGCATGATGACTTTCTTCGATATCCATGGTGATAGGTTGTAGATAAACCCCTTGAATTTCCATACCATTTTTAAGAATAGGATGACCAACGGGATACTCAACAGCGAGAGCGGACGCAGAAAAAAATGAGAGAGCAGTAAGAGAGAGCGCATAGCGATATTTCATGTTTAACCCCTATTATTGAATGATAATTGTTATTATTCTTAATCAGGTTAACATAATTTGTATTAGAAATAGCAGATAATCTATACGAAAAATATCGCTTAAGCTGACCGAAAAGTCAGTAAAAATAGTGATAACATTTTCTTTTATAAAAGAAAAAAATTTGTTGTTCTGAAAGAAATATATGAATGGTATTGATAATTATAGGTAATAACACCCAGTGAAATTATCTAATTAAGAATGATATATGGAAATCTTATTTATCATAATAAGAAGATAAAAGAGAAGATTTCCATACTCAGAAGATTAAATCTGACTTTGAGCGCTCCAAAACTGTTTGGATTGTGTCAGTGCCACGGCAGAAACTTGCTCTTCATTTTGCGGTAGGAAAAATGCAGGGGTGACTTTTAGCTCTTGTGCAATATGAAAGAGCATATCAACATCAATCTTACATAGCCCATTCTCATAACGTGAAAATTGTTGCTGGCTAATACCGACTCGTTCAGCGACAACCTTTGCTGACAAGCGAAGTTGCTGGCGTTGTTTACGAATTTTATGCCCAATAATTTGAGAAATGGGATAAATCTTTGACATTAGTGACCTCATTCTTCCTATCAACCACCAATAATACTCAATAAATTGAATATCAAGTTTCTGTGTGGATCTTCAAAATAAACAAGCGCTCCGGCTTGAATGAGTAAAATCCATACTACTGTGTTATCGGTTAATTGGATGAATTATTTATACCCATCACGTTATAAGATGATATTAATTTTCATTAAACTATTTTGATATCCTGCTTTTTCCTAGCAGGATAGTCGAGATTTTTTTGATAAACAGTGCTATATATTGCCTAAACACCATTTTATCTGTTATTTGCGCTCGCATTTATGATTAATAAAGAGTAAATAATGCAGTTACAACAAAAAAGATAAAACCCTCTTTGACTGTGTTTATGCTCGAAAATACCTTTTATAGGCTTTTTATAATGGGTTATTTTTGAGTTTTTTTTTATCTCGTCGCGATTTCCCTTCTTAAACGAGCATCAAACCCAAACAACAATTTTCATTTTGTTGTCATTTATAAAATTACATTCACTTCTGATGGTCTACAGCGTTAAGATTGTTATCTATAATACTTATGCAGATTATAAGTATTGCAGGGTAGTTATCTATTTATCGTCAAGGTCGAGATTATGAATGTAAAAGATATCATTCGTCATGAACCATTTGGAACATTGCTAGGCTATGCACCTGGTGGTGTCGCGATTTACTCTTCAGATTACAGCAGTATTGATAAAGAAGACTATGCCGCTAATGATTCATTCCGTAGTTATATTGGTAATGAATATATGGGGCACAAGTGGCAGTGTGTTGAGTTTGCTCGCCGTTTTCTCTATTTGCATTATGGCGCTGTATTTACTGATGTGGGAATGGCTTATGAGATCTTCTCACTGCGTTTTTTACGTAAAACTATCGATGACGATATATTGCCATTGCAAGCCTTTGCAAATGGTAGCAAACAACCACCAGCAGTGGGTGCTTTATTGATTTGGCAAGAAGGTGGTGAATTTAAAGTAACAGGGCATGTTGCTGTTATTACTGAAGTGTTTGAAGATAAAATTCGTATTGCAGAGCAAAATGTTATCCACACTCGATTACCCGCAGGGCAACAATGGACTCGAGAATTACCGCTTAAAGTGACGGATAACGGTTACTTTATTCAAGATACTTTTGATAATACAACGCTATTAGGTTGGATGATCCAAACTGGGCCTAATGCTTATAGCCTTCCTCAACCTAAAATTACACCAGAACTATTAAATATTCATGCCGAAAAGCTCGATAATAAAGGCCAATTAGATGGCAAATGGTTAGATGAAAGCTCGCCACTAGAAAAAGCTTATGTCCTTGCGCAACATGGTCATATTATCAATCAAGATAGCTATGAATATTTCACCATTTCAGAAAGCGCAGAACAGGAGCTTATTCGCGCAAGTAATGAAATGCATTTGATGTATTTGCATGCAACTGAAAAAGTGTTGAAAGACGATAAGTTACTGCGTTTATTCGATATCCCTGAAGTGTTGTGGCCTCGTATTCGTTTGTCATGGCAAAACAGACGCCATCAAATGATCACGGGACGATTAGATTTTTGTATGGATGAAAGAGGTGTCAAAGTTTATGAATACAATGCGGACTCTGCCTCTTGCCATACAGAAGCTGGCTTAATCATCGAAAAATGGGCGCAAAAAGGTGGAATTAAAGAGGGCTTTAACCCTGGCGAACGCTTACTTGATGCATTAGCAGATGCTTGGAAGCACTGTGACGCAAAACCTTTTGTGCATATTCTTCAAGATGATGATAGTGAAGAAGATTATCACGCTCTCTTTATGCAACAGTCACTGACCCAAGCGGGTTATAACAGTAAAATTCTGCGTGGATTAAATGAACTTCATTGGAATAGTCGTGGGCAATTGATTGATGCAGACAAGCGTGTTGTTGAATGTGTTTGGAAAACATGGGCTTGGGAAACGGCGTTAGACCAACTAAGAGAAGAGAGCGAGCAACAAGCACTGATCCCTATTCGTACGGGACATCCTGAAGGCGAAGTCCGCTTGGTCGATGTGCTTTTACGTCCTGAAATTACCGTTTTTGAGCCTCTTTGGACTCTTATTCCTAGTAATAAAGCGATTCTACCTATTTTATGGCAATTGTTCCCTGATAACCCTTATTTGTTAGATACGGATTTCACAGTAACACCTCGTCTTACACAAAGTGGTTATGCGGTTAAACCGATAGCGGGGCGTTGTGGTAGTAACATTGGTTTAGTCGATCATAAAGATAATGTGTTAGATGAAACCAGTGGTCAATTTGATCATCAAGAAAATATTTACCAAGAATTATGGTGTTTACCAAAAGTAGCAAATCGTTATATCCAAGTTTGCACCTTTACAGTGGGTGGGCATTATGGCGGTTGTTGTTTACGTTCAGACCCTACTCTAGTTATTAAAAAAGAGAGTGATATTGAACCTTTAATTGTGATTGAAGATAAACACTTTTTGGCTAAATAAGATCATAGACGTTTAGAATTAATAAATAATAAACCCGCTAATTGCGGGTTTATTTTAAATAAAAGTAGCATTTGAGGGGAAAAGTAAATGATAAAGAAGTTTCAAACTCTGAGTGAGTTGCTTACATCACTCTCAATGCTTGAATCAAATGAATGGATTTATACTGAGATTGCAACTTGGAATAGTCATCCTAACCAGACCATTTTTTATTATATTCCTTGGGATTATATCCAAGAATTACCTGGTGATGAGATTTATCTTGATGACGACGATATGGAAATGCCAAAGGCAGTTGAAGATAAAAATTTACGCGGCTGGATGGTGGTTTGTGATTTAGCATTATTTTATCAAACACAACAAGCACAACAAAAAACGTTGCAGTGGGTTATTGAAGAAATTAACTATTACCGAGAGTATGATGCTTATCGATGTTTGAGTTAGGGTTTTGCTATTAAGTTGAGATAAGAAGATGATTGAGAATAAGAGTAGAGCCTTGATTTTATTAACATAAAGCTATCTTCTATTTCATTTTTTGTTGGCATGTTTTCTTTATAAATGATCATTTTTTGAAAATCTCCATAGCAAGAGGATTTTATTTCATCCCAAATCTGACTAAAATTTAAAAAGAGTTCATTCTTACTGAGATCTTCTGTGACCCACGATAGTTTTTCTTTTTCAAAATGAGTCATATCATTTTCAATTGAAATTGAGAGCAAATTAAAGAATGTATTGTCACAATTGATAAAGCGTTTTATTTCTTGGACTCTGTTTAGCTGTGTTAAATCATAAAAATGTCTTACTTTGTCTTTAAGTAAACCTTTTGAAGATGCTGTAAGTAATCCTAGAATTTTCTCACAAAATGTTCTTTTCCAACAAAGTACTAAGAATGGAAAATGATTTAACTGATAGGTATTAATTAAGTGATTTTGCTCAGACGCTATTGCCCATTCTGCTATTAATGAGCGAATATTTCTTTTTATTATTGGGGAAGGTGTTGTGTAAGCATTACATTCAAAGAGTAGTGTATCTTTAACCTCGCCTAATAATTCAGAACTATCAATTCTGGGGTATTTGTAGCGTTTTTTTCTAAACCTTAAGCCATTATTAAATTTTTCTCCAGAATCTTCTAAGTCTATTGTTGCAAGATGAATAATTTCTTTGATGATTTTTTTTATCTTTGCATCTTTCCAATTTGTATGAGGTAAGATAGCAAGATCAATATCTTCTGAAAATCTATCAATTGCTTTATAGATTTTTGATAGAGATGTTCCACCTTTAAAAATAACATTATTACAATAAATAGATTTTGATATTCTCAATAACGCGTTTGTTAAGTAATAGTCTTTTTCTACATAAGATAATGGAATGTTGAATTCTTCGGATGTCTTTTTTATTGTTTCAATAAATAGAGAACGGTGTTCATTTTTATGTAGTATCAAAATACAATATTCCAGTTTTTTCTATAGGTGATATAATTAGAAATATTATTAAAGTGATATTTACTCTTTTGGTTCAAATCATTTTTTACTTTCCAAATTAAATTTTCTATGTCTACATCATAAGTTTTTATATATTCTTCCATTAGTGCGCCCAATAATGCTTTTGTTTTTTTATAATTCAATTTTTTATAAAGCAGATCAAATTTTTTATAATCAGATGAAATTAGATGAATATATTCTTTAATCGAATGCATAATAACTTCACTTTCTATATCTTGAATTTTTTCTATATTATTTAATATGTATGCGAATTCATTTATCTTTATATTTTCTTTTTTGATCTCTTTTTGTTTTATTACCTCTATTTTAATTCCTCGGAGATTAATAAAAGAAGGCGTTTTTTTAGATGTGATAATTGTAGTGACTGTAGGTATTTGTGTTGATAAACCTTTTTGATTAAAAAGGACATGCCCTGCGATAAATCCGACTTGCTGTCTTTTTGAAATAAGAAGTGCAGATAAAACAGCGTGATATGAAGGTGGTAATTTTCCTAATATACCTTTTTCTTCTTTATAATATAAACCTTTAGCTAATCGATATAAATACCCAAACTGCCTTTTTAGCTCGTCGTTTTTGATATAATTTGCAATAGCTTTTAATGTAGCATTTTTAGCTTTTTTATAAAAATAAAATTCGTTTACTAAGAATACAGTTCCTGGGGTCATTCGACTTATTTTTATTCTTACTTTTTTTTGCAATAGACATAAGAAAACCTCCTAGACGTTAGAAGGTATTATGTTTTTCTGATTTTAAAAATCAATACTCATACGGTTAATTAAATATAATTTTTATAATTTATTCCTGCTAAAGTGAAATTTTTCAATTTATATTGTTATCTCAATTTATTAATATATCAAAATATAATTATAGTTGCTAAGTTATCTCTTTCATCGGATTTTCCTTAAAGAATCACATGTTTTCCTTGATTTGTTTTTTCAGCCACTGAATGAAAAGCTGTACTTTTGCATTATTCTTTTCATTTCGAGTGACAAGATAATAACGCTGAGCACAAAACAGCTCGCTATTATCAAAAGGAATAATTAATTCTTTACTAGCCAGTTGTTTTTGCACTAAACGCTTTCTTCCCATAGCCACGCCTGAGTGGTTAACCGCAGCAATAACGGCAAGATCAGAGCGATCAAAACAGATATTGCTACGATTAGGAAAAAGAGAAAGCCCCATATATTCGCTCCAAGCTCGCCATTCGTCAAAATCAGAGTTATTACTCCAAGCTTGCCTATCATGTAGCAAAGTACAATTAGAAAGATGATGAATATTGCCAATAAGCTCATGCTTTTTTGCGTATTCTGGGCTACATACAGGAATAATAGATTCTGAAATTAAATCTTCGCAATAAAGGTTTTGCAGTTGCTTATCATCAAAATAGATTGCGAGATCAATACCATAACCTCGAAAGTTAATATCATCATTTCCTGTGAGTAAATTTAATTCAATCGATGGGTAACGTTCAGTAAAATCTGAAATACGAGGAACTAACCAACATTGGGCAATAGAAGGTCGTGAATAAACGGTGAGAATGCCTGAGACTTCTTGGTTATGAATATCTAAAATTTCTTGGTTAATATCTTCTAGCGTTTTTTTAAGCGCCCAATAAATTCGTTCACCTTCTTCTGTTAGTTCTATTCGGCGATGAAAGCGGTTAAATAGCTTAATGCCCAACTCTTCTTCTAAGGTATTAATACGGTGGCTAATGGCGCTGGGGGTTAATGACAGTTCCTCTGCCGCTAAAGCGAATGAAAGATGGCGACCTGTTGCTTCAAAAGTGTGAAGTCTTGCTAATTGATAACTGGATAATCGTTTATTTCTTAAAATCACGCTAGAAGATTCAAACATTCTTTTATTCTCGTTTTGTTATTAATAGTAACGTAAGTTAACAATCAAGGTAATGTTAAGATGAAATACCATGCTACTACTCATCATAATGTGATTATTTGTGCTGTTGATCACTTATTTGAGTTAACTGGTTTCATCTTAGTGTAAATTTTCATCATTTGTAAGTCAGGAATGATTAATATTCAATATGAATAACAATAAATAAAATATTTGGGATGGATATATGGATTCAACATTATGGGTGCTAGGTACTCTTGTAATTAGTATCTTGCTCATTGTTTTTACTATAATAAAACTTAAGTTTCATCCGTTTTTAGCCTTACTATTGGCAAGCTTCTTTGTGGGTACTGCAATGAAGATGAATCCTTTAGAAATGGTAAATGCGATTGAAAACGGTATTGGTGGTACGTTAGGATTTTTAGCAGCAATTATCGGTTTAGGAACGATCCTTGGTAAGATGATGGAAATATCAGGTGCCGCAGAACGCATCGGTATTACATTACAAAAATGCCGTTGGTTATCTCCAGACGTTATTATGGTATTGGTTGGTCTTATTTGTGGTATTACACTCTTTGTTGAAGTGGGTGTGGTATTACTTATTCCCCTTGCTTTCTCTATTGCGAAAAAAACAAATACTTCATTATTAAAATTAGCTATTCCATTATGTACAGCATTAATGGCTGTTCACTGTATTGTTCCTCCTCATCCTGCTGCTCTATTCGTGACTAATGAATTAGGGGCAGATATGGGAACCGTTATTGTTGCGGGTCTTGCAGTTGGTTTAGTTGCATCTTTAGTTGGTGGCCCTTTATTCTTAAAAATGTTAGGCGAACGCTTACCATTTAAAACAGTACCTGAAGAATTTTCTGATATGGAAATTCGTGAAGAAAAAGATTTACCTTCATTAGGTGCCACACTATTTACTGTCTTATTACCTATTGTTCTGATGCTGATAAAAACAGCCGCAGAATTAAATATGACTAAAGGCACATCGATTTATACTGCATTACAGTTTATTGGTAATCCAATTACTGCGATGTTCATTGCTGCCTTTGTTGCTTATTATATATTAGGTATTCGCCGTAATATGGGCATGAATACGTTATTGAAGAAAACAGAAGATAGCTTTAGCTCTATTGCCAATATCTTATTAATTATTGGTGCGGGCGGTGCTTTTAATGGCATTTTAAAAGGCAGTGGTTTAAGTGAATCTTTAGCGTTAATTCTTTCTAACTTAGATATGCATCCTATTTTATTGGCTTGGTTAGTTGCCATTATCCTTCATGCTGCTGTTGGCTCTGCAACTGTTGCAATGATGGGGGCTACTGCAATTGTTGCACCATTAATGCCTTTATACCCAGACATTAGCCCTGAAATTATTACATTAGCAATTGGTTCAGGTGCTATTGGTTGTACCATCGTCACAGACTCACTGTTTTGGTTAGTGAAACAGTATTGTAATGCAACTTTAAGTGAAACTTTTCGTTTTTACAGTGTCGCGACCTTTATTGCCTCCTTTGTCGCATTAGGCGGTACATTTATGCTTTCTTTTGTCATATAAAAGAGAACGACTATGAACCATATAGATATAAATAAATTAATAAGTAATTTTCCACTAGTTCGTGACTTAGTGGACTTAAAAGAAGTGGTTTGGTTTAACCCAAAAGTGACCACCACTGACCAGGGACTTCCATATGTTGGTTTAACGCAAGATGACGTAATTGACGCACAAGCACGACTACAACGTTTTGCGCCTTATTTAGCTAAAGCATTTCCAGAAACAGCGGTTACTCAAGGAATTATCGAATCAGAAGTCGTTGATATTCCTAAGATGAAAGTTGCTCTTGAAAAGCGTTATAACACACCTATTAGCGGTCAATTACGCTTGAAAAAGGATAGTCATCTTCCTATTTCAGGTTCAATTAAAGCGCGTGGTGGGATTTATGAAGTACTGACTCATGCTGAAAAATTGGCGATCAACGCGGGATTATTAAGTACAGAGGATAATTATGAAAAATTATTTTCTGACAAATTCCGTGAATTCTTTAGCCAATATAGTATCGCTGTAGGCTCCACTGGCAACTTAGGTATGTCTATTGGGATCATGAGTGCGAAATTAGGCTTTAGCGTGAGTGTTCATATGTCTGCTGATGCACGTCAGTGGAAGAAAGATAAATTACGTTCTCATGGCGTTAATGTTGTTGAATATGAACAAGATTACAGCATTGCGGTAGAAGAAGGTCGTAAAGAAGCAGAGAAAGATCCTAACTGTTTCTTTATCGATGATGAAAACTCAAAAACATTATTCTTGGGTTATGCGGTAGCTGGATTACGTTTAAAACGCCAATTTGAAGAACAAGGTGTTCGTGTTGATAGTGAACATCCTCTGTTTGTTTATCTGCCTTGTGGTGTTGGTGGTGGTCCTGGTGGTGTTGCTTTTGGGCTAAAACTGGCATTTGGAGATGCAGTACACTGCTTATTTGCAGAGCCAACACACTCACCTTGTATGTTATTGGGTGTTTATACCCAATTACACGAAGGCATCTCTGTACAAGAGATTGGTATCGATAACGTAACGGCTGCTGATGGTCTTGCTGTCGGTCGTGCATCAGGCTTTGTTGGGCGAGCAATGGAGCGCTTAATTGATGGTTATTACACTATTGATGACCAAGAGCTTTATGACTTACTCAGTTTATTAAATAAAGAAGAAGGGATTAAGTTAGAACCTTCGGCTTTAGCTGGAATGAAGGGGGCGGTACATGTCACTCAAGCTAAAGATTATCTGCAAGGTTTATCACTAGACAGTCAAAAAATGCAAAATGCAACGCATTTAGTATGGGCGACTGGTGGCGGTATGGTTCCAGCAGATGAAATGCAAAAATATCTCGCTCAAGGAAAATAGAGCGTAGAGCAGGGGCGATAAGGTTTATCTTTATCGTTCCCTATAAAACAAAAGGGAGCAGTACGAGTATCCAGCAATTATTATATAAAACAATAATATAGTAACAATGGATTAAACCAAGTGTTACATCAAATATTCACACCAGGATGTCACACCAGGGGAAAATGTCGTAGTATTATAATCATAAAAAAAGAGGCACCCATTGGGTGCCTCGATTACTTTATATCTTGCTAAATTAGAAGATATTAAAAATCAATTTTGACATTTACCCCATAGTTTCGACCCGGTAATGGGGCTAAATATTTTAATTGAGAAGATGCAGGTCTTGCTTCTGTATTGGTGAGATTATTAATAATAAAATCAACAGAAACATCCAATTTATCAAGATGATATTTTTTACCAATGCCGGCATCAACTAATGTGTAAGAAGGGAAAGTAATATCCCCGCCATACATTAACCCACCACTTTCTTTTTGTTTTTTATAGTAAGTTGCCGTGCTAAATGCGGTTAATTCACCATGCTGGTAATTAAGACTAATACCATGTTTTTCATTGGGAAGATTAGGCAAATAATTACCTGCAATAAAGAGCTTTCTTTTACTTTTGTTTTCAACAAAATCACCAAATAGTGTAAATGTAAGATTATGCTCGTGAGGCATTTCATATAAATACTTAAATTCGTATTCTAATCCTTTTGTTTCGAGATCCGTTTCATCCCATTCCATAACGGTGACCCCACCACGGCTAACTCCTGTTAATCGTCTAAATTTAAAATCACTGTAGTCTGTTTTATACAAATTAATCTTATTAGAGAAATTACCTATCTCAATAACAGATGATAATTCAATACTTTTACTTTTTTCGGTATTAAATTCACTCTTTCCCTGTTCTTCAATTAAATAAGCATAATGCGGACCATGTGTATAAAGCTCATTAATTTCTGGCGCTCGATAAGCAATATTTTGTTGTAGTTTTAATGTCCATTCATCAACAGGGATAAAAGATAAGGCTAGTGTATTTGCACTTGTATCAAAATGACGATTTTGCAGATTGGAGCCTTGTCCTCGACCACTATTATAATTATCGGGAATATTTAAATGATGATGGGTATAGCCTTTACGGTATCCCGCAGTAATTTCAAAAGGAGATAAATTTAGCGACTCAACCCAATAGATCCCGTATTCTTTGGTTAACACACTGGGTAAATAAGCATCATAGCCAGACGTTTTCAGGTCACGATAATTACCGTTAATTCCAACAGCACCATTTAATCGATTAAAGAGCGGGGTGTGTGCAGTTTCCAAGGCTAATTGGTGATTTTTTGTCTCAAATATCGATGATGCAATTTGTCCCACCAATTCTTCATCTTTCGATTCAGAATAAGAGTAATAAAAAGCACTGTCCCTTAAAAAAGGCGTTAAGTGATAATGTTTTCCTTGTATATCTATTCGTCGATTATGGTTTGAAACCGAAATAGGTTTGTACATTTCTCGTGTCGTTTTTGACGTGAGATAGGCATATCCCGGTACACCATAAGATGTTTGAAAATCAGTAACAGATAGACCTAAATAACCATCATCTCCAATATAAGAGAGTGATGCATTACCACTTTGGCTTTTTAAAAAGCTATTAGGAATTTCTTTATTATCATTTTCAACATAATGTTTGGGTGGCGTCACATGTTCAATGGATGTGGGGCTACCAGGTTTATATTGTGAGTTAGCTTCATTATCAACATAGCCAATACCTGAAAAATAATCTTTATCTTTAAAAGTATATTTATCATCTTCGCTTAATTCATATTCAACTTTGTATTTTTTCCAAAACTCACTAATGTAAGGGTAAGCTTCAGGATTGCGGCTGGTAAACACTTTCATATCAACTTGGCATTGATCACGTAACGCAAAGTGACTTTTTAGTTGCTGATAGCTATAACAAGGTGCTGCTTTAGAATGTGTTGGGATTTTATATCTAGTGACGCGTTTAGTGGCACCCGAAATATTAAACACCCAGTTTTCTTCATTACTGAATTTAATATTTGCTGATCCACCATTACCGTTATTAGTACTTCCATTAAATGTCACGGCACCTGAAATCGCTTTTTCAGGCAATTGTGTCATTATCCTATCATCCCACAAATGAATTGCACCACCACTGCTACTACCGCCATAAAGCAGTGCTTCAGAGTTTTTACTGATCGATATTTCATTAATTCTGTTCATATCAATGGGAATAGGCATATTTCCGCTAATAAATGAAATATCATTAATAGGAAGATTATTGACTAAAATACCCACTCTATTTCCAGACATGCTACGAATAACAGGTCTTGCAGCATTAGGGCCAAAACCTTCTGCTTGCACTCCTGCGACTTTTGAAACGGTATTGCCAATTGTATTGGACTTTATTTGTTCAAGTTGTTTTCCTTTTATCTCTTCCCGATTATTCAGTAACAATGAAGAGAATGTCTCTTTGTTTTTTATTGATGCTGCTTTAACAGTAATAACGTCGTTTGGTAGTTCTTTTTCTTTGCTTTTATCTTCATTATTCTCTTTTCCATATAGAGGAGACGACAAAAGCATAAGTAAAATAATAGAGAATTTACTTTTTTTCATAATTATTGTTTTATACTTAGAATGTAAGAGTTGCGCCTAAGATAATATTACGACCCGGTAAATACATTTCATCTTTAATATAAGAGGTACTGTCTTTTCCTTTTGCATCAAAGATATTATTAATTTTGGCATACAAGGTATAATTGCTTTGATCTAAATAACCAATGTATTCACTACCTAAACTAACTGTATTATAAGCATCTGTTGGTGTTTCAAAGTCTGCCGTTTTATTTTGTTTTCCAAAATGGTCAACACGGATTTGTCCAGTTAAATTATCTGTAATACTATGTTTAATATAAGTACTTAAACGATAAGCCGGTATTCTTGGTATATTTCCCTTATTATGCAGTAATTTTGCTCTAACATAATCACCAGAAATACCAATTAAGCTATCTTGGTTATAGTAATAATCAATATTGCCTTCTACACCTTTAAATAGTGCATCATTTTGAACATATTGTAATGAACGATAGCCATTATTTAATTCAGTGCCAGTAAACTGACCGTAAATATAATTATTAATACGGTTATAATAGGAGCTAATATTGAATTGAATATCACCTGTAACTTTAGTTATTCCAATATCAATATTATTTGCTGCCTCTGCGGTTAAATTAGGATCGCCTTTTTCAATAGTTCGACTTGCAGCATGAACACCATTCGCGTAAAGCTCTTCTGCCACCGGTAATCTTTTCGTGTGTGATAGTGATAAATTAAAAAAATAGTCTTGTGTAAAATTCCACGCTAATCCAGCAGAAATGGAAGATGCATTCTGCTTATTGTTTTTTTGCGTTTCTCTATTTAACAGTGATTGCCACTCTTGGCGAAAGCCTAATTCATAGCGAAAATCACCTAATTGGTATTCTTCTAATAAAAAGAGGGCGTGATTTTTGGTTTTTGTTGATGGTACATAAGCTTCTTCTCCATAAGCACTAAAATCACGTTGATTAAATTGCCCACCAATAACACCACGCCAGCCTAAAATAGGTTGATGTGTGAAAGAAAATCTTAATTCATCTCCTTTGTTTTTAAATTGGGTACTAACTTCATGACCTTCTTTTTCATCATGATGATAATGGGTTCTGGCCGCACTGAAACGTACCGATTCAATACCGGCAAATGGGTTACTTTTTTCACCACGTAGATCCCATCGTTTACTCTCCATAATAATATAGGGAATACCATGTTCATGTTGTTCATCAGGGTATTCATGATTGTGATCATGATGATGACCGGTTACAGGAGAGTGAGTAGAAACGTGATGATGCTCCTCCTCATGATCATGAAAATGAGTATGGCCAGGTAATCCATATCGGCGATGTTGTTCACCATAACCAATCCCAATATAACCATCATCAAAGATCCACGATGCACCGATATTTGCAGATTGATTATCTTGATAAGAGCCAGCTAAACGGCGAGACTCTCCTTGATGCAAAGGTGCTGGTTGTTTGTAATCGCTTTGATAACGTTTAGTACCTTCAATACGCAGAGCTAAATTATCTTGTCCTAATGTTAATCCGGCTGAACCTATATTTCCCTTAGAAACGGAATCGTATTGATACTGTAATTCGCCATCGTAGCCTTTTTCAGGCACTGACATAGGAATTTTGCTATCAATAACATTAATGGCGCCGCCTATCGTACCTCCACCATAAAGTAATGTTGCAGATCCTTTTAATACTTCAATACGTTGGCTTAAAAAAGGTTCGCTGGTGATCGCGTGATCTGCACCAATAGATGAAACATCCATAAGATCACTACCACTGTGTAATACTTTGACTCGATTTCCTGACATTCCCCGAATAACCGGATGTACTGAACCACCACCAAAAAAGCTGGCATGAAAACCAGGTAGAGATGTCAATGTTTCTGCAATAGATGCACTACGATTAGCTCGCAGATCTTCTTGTGTAAAAACTGCAACAGGTGTTGCCATTTTTTCTGGTGATGTTTGTAAAGGCGTTGAATAAACCTTTAATACCTCACTTTGTGGTTTTTCCTCTGATCGTATTGTGGTATTTGCATTTGCAAATAAAGAATAACTTATTGAAATAAAAAGTGTTGTATAACTGAAAACCGAATTTTTCATTTTGATAACCTCCTCTATTTTAAAATGTTATAACATAACATTTTGTAAATATTGTAAGTAAATATAATTATCATTAGCAAGTGCTGATTTTTTCAAAATGATAAAATTTTTATAACTTATTGTAATTTTTATATAAAAATATTTTTTATGGGAGGGTAAAGCAGAAATGAAAAAGGCACCTGAAAGGTGCCTTTAAGATAAATATGCTTATTCTAAGATAAACATGCCATAAGGATGGATTTGTAGATAATAACTGTCACCTACACTAGGCTGAAGCTGAGTCGCATTGACTTGTAATAGTAAAGTTTGATTTTGCCATTCCACTGTCACTTCATATTGAGGTCCCATATAAGCGACATGGACGATTTTGCATTGCTGACAGGCATCGCCTTGTTGAGATAAGGTGATCGCTTCTGGTCTAACTCCCACTCTAACTTCGGTTTTCGTGGTGTTAAACGTGTCTGGTTTTGGTAGGCGATAGTGGAAGATCTCAACATAATCAGCGCCCAATGTGGCAGGGAATAAGTTTGCATCTCCCATAAAACTTGCCATAAATTCAGACGCGGGTTGACGATAAAGATTTTGCGGTGAACCTAATTGCATTATCTTCCCTTTATTCATTACTAAAACCATATCAGAAACCGCAAATGCTTCACTTTGATCATGGGTTACATAAAGAGATGTGATATTAAACTGTTGTTGTAACTCACGAATTTTCTCTCTCATACTACGACGTAAATTGGCATCAAGGTTACTTAATGGTTCATCAAAAAGCAGCACTTTAGGTTTTAAAATTAAGGCGCGAGCTAAAGCGACACGTTGTTGCTGTCCTCCTGAAATTTGGTCAACAAAACGGTCTTCAAAGCCCGCTAAATCCACCAGCTCTAAGGCTTCGGAAACACGTTGTTTAATTTCAGCCTTCGGACGTCCTAGCATTTTTAAACCATAGCCAATGTTTTCTCCCAACGACATATGAGGGAAAAGGGCATAAGACTGAAACACCATACAGATATCGCGTTGCTGAATTGAGCGATCGGTAACATCTTCACCATCAATGAAAATTTTCCCTTCTGTCGGTTTTTCTAATCCTGCGACTAAACGTAATACCGTGGTTTTACCGCAACCTGAAGGCCCTAATAATGAAACCATTTTGCCTTGTGGAATAGACAAACTGAGATCTTCAATCACCGTGTTAGTGCCAAAACGCTTAATTACATTTTTCAGTTCAACGAAATGTTGTTGTGTCATGATTTATACTCCGTATTACTGTGCATTTTTGGCTTTAGAGCGTGAAACACGGGCTTCGCCAATCAAATAATCAAATAAGAAAATAATTGCCAACATGACGACGATTAAAATCGAGCCGTAGGCAATTGCGACACCGTATTCACCATCTTCAACGCGGTTTAAAATATAAGCAGTTGCCACACGTGTATCTGGTGTAACAAGGAAGACAATGGCACTAACTGTAGTGATTGCACGCACAAAGCTATAAATCAGCGCAGACAAAATAGCAGGGCGCAATAGCGGTAATAACACATAGAAAATGGTTCTCATGGAGTTCGCTCTTAAACTTAAAGAAGCTTCATCAAGCGATTTATCAATTTGCCCCAGCCCCGCAATACCCGCACGTATTCCTACAGGTACGTTACGCATTGTCATCGAAATAATGACAATTGCCGCCGTTCCCGTTAAATAGAAAGGCGAATCATTAAACGCAAGAATATAAGAGACACCAGCGACGGTTCCTGGTACGGCAAAACAAAGCATGGTTGTGAACTCGATACTTTTTTTACCTTTAAAGTCTTGGCGCACCACGATATAGGCAATTAATAGTCCAAGAATAGCGGTAATTGGCGCTGCAATACCTGCATATAACAAGGTATCTAACAACGAAGGCCATGCACCGTCGCTCATTCCTTGACCAAATAGTTTGATAAAGTTATCAAGTGTTAAGGTGTAATCAACGCCCCAGTTAACGGTGAAACTGCCGTAGAAAATACTGCCATAGAGCAGAATATTAAAGACAACCCAAATACCGAGAACGGTTGTGACAAACGCAATCAGTGACGATGGCAGAGGCTGAACATCACCGCGATAAGATTTACCTGATACCGTGACGTAAGAGCGTTTACCAATCCACATATATTGCACACAGAACACCAATAGTGAGAAAACTAACAGTGATGCGCCTAATGTACTGGCTGATTGATAATCAAGCTGAGAGCCGGTGATATAGAAATAAATTTGTGTCGCAATAACGTCAAAGTTACCGCCTAAAACGAGTGGGTTACTAAAGTCAGCAAGAGATTGCACAATCACAATTAAAAACGCATTGGCTAAAGCCGGCTTAAGTAACGGCATAAAGACGTTAAAGAACGTTTGGTAACGGTTGGCTCTTAAGGTGTAAGAGGCTTCTTCTAATGAAGGGTGAATGGTTTTAATCGCACCATCTAAAATCATAAAAGACATAGGCGTAAACGCGAGTACTTGCGCCAACCAAATCCCTGTAAAACCATATAACCAGTTGGTATTTTCAAGCCCTGCGTAAGTGGCGAGAAACTCCGTTACATAACCAGAGCGTCCCATCATTAACGTCACCCCTAAACCGACAACAAAAGGGGGAGTAACGATAGGTAATATAGAAAATACACGACCAATAATGGCAGAGCGTACCGCAATACGAGAGGTATAAATTGCCAGAATTAAACCAAAGAAAGTACAGCCTATCCCTACGGCAATAGAAAGCACAATAGAGTTGAGCATCACTTGCACAATATGAGCTTGGCTTAAAATTGCGATAAACTCAAAAGGCGCAAAATTGCCTGCGCTATCTTTAAACATCGGAATAAAAATAGCGATACTAGGGAAGATAATAAAAGCACCGATGAGAGCAACAACGGCTATCAAAGAGCCAATAACAAAGCTATCACCACCTAGCCATTCAAGGCGTGTTAAGGCGGTTTTCATGATCATTCCCAGAGAAATAAAGAGGATGATCGCCGAATAACCTAATCCACGTCCTTCAAGTGTGGCGCTGACTATCGTAATAAATGCACAAAATAGGGCAAAACCCGCGTCAAAATAGTGGCGAGTGCGATTTTCACGCTTAGGCGCAGTTAATGGACGAAAGATCAGCAAGCTTGGTAATAAAAACCAGAGCCAACTAATATTAACGCTACTCCAGCCGTAAGAGGTGAGCAATTCATCTGCTGTAGAATCTAAAAGACCGTAATCAAGGCTCCATGATGGCAGTAAAGCAAATGCCATCCATGCAATTAGGATCCATAAAAATATGGGATCCCGCCTCTTTTTTTCAGGTAAAGCGAGTGTGTGAGACATAAATCCCCCGAGAGTAACTGTATTTATTATTATGAGAAAAAGAGAGCGAGAGGTTATCTCGCTCTGTTAATGGGCTATTTACCCATTTTTACTTCGGTAACCCACTTATTAATCAGTTCTTTACGCACTTCACTATCGCCATATTTATCCATGTCGTAGTTAATGAGTTTTAAGTCTGATAATTTCAGTGCCATTGGTGAAGATTCAGCCGAGGTATTGGTTAGAATTTGGTAAGATTTACCTTCTTTCCAGCTAATTTCCTGAGCTTCTTTTGAGAGTGTCCAATCTACGAATAATTTTGCGTTATCCATATTGCGGGCATTTTTAATGATACTGACACCACCGATTTCATAGCCTGTACCTTCACAAGGTGAAATCAATTCAAGTGGAGCGCCATTTTCAACTTCTAATGAGTAATCATGTAGGAAGCCAATACCAATGGCTGCTTCACCACGGGCTGCATTTCGTGCGGGAGCAATACCTGATTTGGTGTATTGAGAGATATTTGTATTGATTTTCTTTAGATAATCAAAGGCTTGTTCAGTGCCCCATAATTGGTCAAAGGTTGCCAGTGCCGTGTAAGCGGTTCCCGAACTTTGTGGATCGGCAATTTGAATTTCACCTTTATATTCAGGTTTAATTAAATCTTTCCAGCACGTTGGAATGGCGATGCCTTTTTCTTTTAAGCGATCTTTATTGACGCCAAAACCTAAAATACCGACATAAACTGCAGAAGAGTAGTTACCTTTGCGTTTAGCCGGATCACGAAATTGTGGCATGATCTGATCAAGATTAGGAGAAACGTAAGGCTCTAGCAGATCCATTTCACCCGCTTGTGAGTGAGGATCCATTGTACCGCCATACCAAACGTCAGCTTGTGGATTACGTTTTTCAGCTTCGATTTTAGCTAAAGTACTTCCTGAACCATTACGAACGAAGGTTGTTTTAACATCATACTTTTCGGCAAAGGCTTTTGTTTCAGCTTCACACATTGCATTTGTCGCACTACAGTAAACCACTAAGCGACCAGCCGCATTTGTTGATAAGCTAACCGCAGACAGAGCCAGACCAGCAGCAACGAGTGTAGAGAGGGTTTTCAATTTCATGTTCAGAACCTTTTAAATGTGTCGTCATCGGAAAATGAAAGTGGGCCAACTAAATGCTCTTGTTTGCTAACATCAGCAATTAACAACGGCATCAGTAAGAGTCCCATTAAGGCCGCAGCACTGGTTAATAATGCAAACATCCCAGTCCAACCATAATGCGCCATGACCTGACTTAATGGCCAACCTGCCATTGCCGCCCCTAAATAGGCAAACAATCCCAAGTAGCCAGTTACCGTACCTGCTGCGTTTTTATGGCAATATTCTGTTGCAGCAAGCCCGATTAACATCTGTGGTCCGAACACAAAAAAACCGATACTAAAAAAACAGGCTGCGAGCAAAGCATAATGATGAATTGGAATTAACCAAAGTGCTGTTACTGCGGTAAAAAGCCCGAGTGAAAACAGCAATATCATTGGCGCTCGTTGACCACGGAATAATAAATCCGAACCCCAGCCTGAACACAAAGCCCCGAGTAAGCCACCGACTTCAAACAAAGAGAGAATGGCATTAGCACTCAATAAGTTGGCACCATGTGTTTCTGATAACCAGATATTTCCCCAATCGTTAATCGCCATACGTATGAGATAAACCAAAATATAGGAAAAACCCAGCAACCAAATCATTCGGTTAAATAAAATGCTCTCTTTCAAAATAGTTAGCATAGGTTTAGGGGGAGATGCCTGTTCTTGACGTAATTCAAAAACATCGCGCCGCCACACACCCACAGTAGGAAGCCCTTCCTCTACGGGTGTTCCTTTTAATCGTACACACAACCATAGCCCGATGATGATGCCGATAGTACCGGGAACAAGCAGTGCGACTTGCCAACTATAATGCGTCGCTAGCCACGCAGTTAAAATGGGAAGACTCATCCCACCAAGGTTGATTGAGATATTCCATAATCCCCACCAGAAACCGCGCTCATTGCGTGAATACCAGTGTGTTAACAACCTTGCACAAGGCGGCCAGCCAAAGCCTTGAAAGAAACCATTTAGCGCCCAAACCAAAAGCAGTGCAGGAAATGAAAGACAATAGGCAAAGATAATATTCATAATGCCTGTCATCACTAATCCCACACCCATAAACCAGCGGTATCCCCATTTATCATGGAAAACACCAGAAACAAATTTAGATAAACCGTAAGTGAGATAAAACAAGCTGGCAATCCAACCGATATCCCCTTTATCTAAATTTAATTCCACTTGCATAACGGGCATCACAAAGTTGACGCTTTTACGTGTGAGATAGAAAGTGGCATAACCAATAATCATCGACAGCATTAAATTTTTGCGCCAAAAGTTATAGGTCTTATTAATTGATGCCGAATTTTTACCTGACATAACATCCTCTTTGATGTTGCAAATGTAAAAAAAATGTCGCGAAAAAGAATGAGATAAGGTTGTAGATGACTAAGACTTATTCTTAGTTTTCACTGTTTTCTTTTGAATTTGTGGGTAAGTTAACAATTATTTTCGTACCGTGATGGTTTACCACTTCCCATTCTCCACCTAAAGCGCGAATGCGTTCTTCTATGCCGCGCAATCCAAAGCCACTATTTTGTTGTGTTGATAATGATGTGGGTAACATACCAATGCCATT
Organism: Ardaris minthe; assembly: GCA_018244935.1. Lineage (NCBI taxonomy): Eukaryota > Metazoa > Arthropoda > Insecta > Lepidoptera > Hesperiidae > Ardaris > Ardaris minthe. Next base: position 22,505 of record DWTR01000023.1, on the reverse strand, counting down.
ATCACTAATCATCAGTCGTAATCGGTTTTGGTTTTGAGTCAGTGAGATTTGGATATAGGTTGCATTAGCATGTTTACTAATGTTGTTTAACAGCTCTTGAACTAAACGGTAAAGGGTAAAAATAATGGTTTCGTTTTCAGGCTCTTTATCTAACGAGTAATTAAAATGACAAGTAATGCCGTTGTCATCAAAAGCAAATTCATTGATTAAATGATGAAGGGCTTTTTCAAGCGACATTTCCTCTAAAACAGGAGGACGTAATTGTCGGAGTAGTTGACGTGTAGATTGATGGATTTGCAGCGCGAGCCGTTCAATTTGTTCCCCTGTTTGACGAGTCTTATCATTATCAGCCATCTTTTTCACTAACATGGATTGAATTTGGATAGCGGTAATATTTTGTCCAATTTCATCATGTAATTCACGGGCAATGGCTTTTTTTACATCCTCTTCTGTATGAACAAGTTGCTCCATGAGTTCGCGTCTGGCTTGAAGTTCTTGCTCTAACCGTAGCCGATAATGACGTAAATTATGCGCTAATTGTTGTTGGCGACTTATCGCTATTCCTAAGCCAATACCAATAATAGCTTGTGTGGTTAAGAACATTTCTAATTCACGTAAGTCATTAAACGCGCCATTAACTTGGCGAGCAAACGTAATGATCAAACTGCCTAAAATTGCGGATAATACACCGCCTTGCCAGCCATAACGATACGCCATAAATACATTAGGGATAAAAACAAGAATAACTAATAAGCGTTCTATTTCGGGGGTTAAGAAAAACTGTGCGCTTAGCCCGATAAGGCAAAATAGAAATCCCCACATTAACAATGATGTTCTTAATGGCGGTTCGAGTGTACCGTCAGAGACTAAAGCGCGACTTTGTAATTCGCGTAGATATTCATAAAGTAAAAAAACAAAAGGGGCGAGTAATATGCCACCAGTAACGGATGTCAGGAAAATACCGCTGGTGGTATTAATCACAAAACCAAGAATAAAGGCTTGTAGCAGGCTATTAAAGCCAACAGCACCAATTAATAGGGTTAAGCGTTGCCAATAAAGAGGATATCGCCACCAAATACGCTGAACTTCTAGCGCGACAACAAGGCTTAGTATTGGTGAGAGATAAATAATGAAGTGGGTAATTAATTGCTCTTGCGCTAACCAGTAATAAAGCCCCCATTCTGCAAATAACATCGGTAGCCAAAAGCGACGCCAGAGTAAAATTATTAGGGCTAATCGCAGACCTTGAGGTAAGAAAAGAGCTGCTTGTTGCCCGTTTTGACTTAAATAGAAACCAATCACCCAAAGTGATAGCCAAAGTAAAGAGTAGGTGAGTAATAAAAAGAGGGATTGAAGGAGAAAACGCAGCCCTCTTTTCATTTTACAACGAGCCTGTGATCAACTGATTTTTTAAGGCGAAATGGACTAAATCGATAGTGGTTTCACAGCTTAATTTGCCAAGTACATTGGCACGATGAACGTGAACAGTTTTGTGGCTAAGGTTAAGTTGTACCGCAATTGTTTTGACGTTAACGCCTTGAACTAAAAGATTGAAAATCTCTCTTTCGCGTGGTGTTAACGTATATAGCGCATCTTCTTTTTCAGGTGTTTGTCGTAACGCTTTCATGGCATCAGAGCAGAGATAACAGCCACCTTGATGCACAGCCCGTACAGCTTGTACTAACTCTTCAGGGCCACAACGTTTGGTTAAATAGCCGCGAGCGCCAGAGTCTAGCGCGCTTTGAACAAAAGCGGGCGTATCATAAATACTTAAAATAATGGTACGAAAATCAGGACGTTTTTGTTTTAAACGACTTTGCAGTTGTAGACCACTTTCGCCGGGCATAGAGAGATCCATGACAGCAACATCAATATCATCACGGACTAAATAAGGCCATGCTTCTTGCCCATTAGAATATTCACCAACGATATGAATATCGGGTTCTAGCATTAAAAGCTGTGCAAATCCAGAACGCACAACAATGTGATCATCTACTAAAGCAACTTTTATCATAATTTTTTATTAGTCAGAGAGTAGTCAGACAATACTTATATGATTTATAACAAGCTACAGAAAGATAAGCGAGGAAAAATGGAGAAGAAACTCAGTTTTGAATCTGATATCTCGTTTTTATCAAGGTGAATCGTGACAAGCAAATAATAACAATGGGTTATTTATTGTTCTTGTTAATTATTTCCCATAAGCAGGGAACCTCTGCTTATGGGAAGTGGGCAATATTTTATTGATTACGCAACTTGAACGGGCACAGCTTTAGCAATGCGCTTCATTTCATTGTTATCTTCAAAATAAGCAATATTAGGTTTATGGCTACGCGCATCACTATCAGGAATTTGTACATAAGAGCAAATAATTAAGCGATCGCCAACGGCAGCACGACGAGCGGCAGCACCATTAACAGAAATAATTCGTGAACCTCTTTCTGCACAAATGGCATAGGTTGAAAAACGCTCACCATTATCAACGTTATAAATATCAATCGCTTCATTTTCAAGAATGCCTGCAGCATCCATAAAATCCTGATCAATCGCGCAAGAGCCTTCATAATGAAGATCGGCTTGTGTCACTTTTACGCGATGGAGCTTACCTTGTAACATTGTGCGTAGCATTGTTGTGTTTCCTATTGTTTTAATAATAAAGATTAAACCAGGTCAACTTGTTGGTTATCAATTAAGCGTGTATTACCCAGCCATGCCGCCATTAGAATGACAGCGCGTCGGCTATCTTCATTCAGAGGGCTTAGAGTATCCGCGTCACAAATAAAGCATTCATCTGCACGAAAACCTTGCTGCTCTAAGGTGTTTTTTGCATTTTGCAGTAGCTGATTAACATCATGATTACCTGACTTTAATTGCTCTGCGATTTCTTGCATCGTTTGATAAAGCGCAGGGGCTTGTTGTTTTTCGTTATCGGATAATAGGCGATTGCGCGAACTGAGCGCTAAACCATTGTTGTCACGTACGATAGCAACAGGAACGATGCTGATATCCATACATAAATCGCTTACCATCTTTTTGATAATTTGCAGTTGTTGGAAGTCTTTTTCACCAAACATCGCAATATCAGGTTGCACAAGGTTAAAAAGCTTACTGACCACTGTCGTGACACCACGGAAATGACCAGGACGGCTTGCACCTTCTAATACGGTAGATAATACAGGTACATCAACCGTTGTTTGATTTTCCATACCATGTGGATACATCTCCTTCGCTGAAGGTGCAAAGATAATATCGACATGTTTATCACGCAATAATTCGCAATCTTCTTGTAAAGTGCGAGGGTAGTTTGCTAAATCTGCTTCTCTATCAAATTGAAGCGGGTTAACAAAAATAGAAGCTATCACCACATCTGCATGAATACGGGCTTCTTCAATTAATTTTAGGTGACCTTCATGCAGATTACCCATTGTTGGAACCAATGCAATGCGTTTACCTTCTTGCTTTAATCGCTTGATTTCTCTGCGTAAGATAAGCGTAGTTTCAATAATTAGCACAGCGTGACTCCTTTAAAAATATTGATAATTAGGATAATAAATTAGTTAAATGAATGTTTTTCTTCGGGAAACAGCCCTTGTTCAACTTGTTGAACATAAAGGCTAACGGCCCCTTTTAATGAACCTGCTTCTTGTAAAAAATCTTTTGAGAACTTAGGAGCTTGAGGGGTTAAGCCTAATAAGTCATGCATCACAAGAATTTGTCCATCTGTGACATTACCTGCCCCAATACCAATAACAGGCATCGTTAATACGTCTGTAATCGCCTTAGCCAGAGTTATAGGAACACATTCTAAGACCGCCAGTTGAGCGCCTGCATTTTCAAGTGATATCGCATCTTGTTTTAATTGTTCTGCCGCCGCAAAGTCTCTGCCTTGAACTTTATAACCACCAAAAACATTAACGGATTGTGGTGTTAATCCTAAATGAATACAGACCGGAACAGCACGTTCAGTGAGCATTTTTACTGTTGGAATTAACCAGCTACCACCTTCAATTTTCACCATGTTAGCCCCAGCTTGCATCAGAATACTGGCATTAAGGCAAGCTTGCTCAGGTGTTGAATAAGACATAAAGGGCATATCAGCAATTAAGAAGGCATTAGGTGCGCCAGCTCTTACACAACGAGTGTGATAGGCAATTTGCTCAACAGTCACAGGTAATGTGCTGTTATGACCTTGTAGTGTCATTCCTAATGAATCACCAATCAACATGACTTGAATACCTTCTTGTGCAAAAAGGCGAGCAAAACTTGCATCATAAGCGGTGATTGTGGCGAATTTTTTCTTTTCTTGCTTATAGCTGTTCAGCGTTGAAAGCGTAGTGGGTTTCATTGCAACAAGCTCCATCATTGTCGTTTTTGTGTGTAGATAAAATTAATTACTTCACATAATTATTTGTTTATTAAAGGAAATAGTCGGTTATCCAAATAAAGCCACTTTCGATTGTAGCATTTAAGGACTAAAAACGAAGAAAAAGTAATTAAATGAGTAATGAAAAATAATAAATGATAATTTTTATTTATATTTATCAATTAATTACATGTGAAAAATAAATATAAAAAAGTTTAAAAATTGAGGGGGAGAGGCGGGTTTGAAAACTCAAGGGAAAGTAACAGCGAAGAGACAGGCTGATACTGTTTATGTTTTTTACAGTATCAACCTTTAGCATTAAGGGCGTATTAGTGTGAAATTACCACTTTTCCATACCATTTTCAGGCACTAACGCCAATCTATCTGCTAATAACTCGCCATCAGGAAAGCGAAGATCGGGGGCTAATTCAGCTAATGGATAAAGCATAAATTCACGTACTTTAAGCCCGTAATGAGGTACGGTTAATCGCTCGGTTTGGATCACGTCATCACCAAATAACATAATATCAAGATCAAGCGTTCTTGGACCCCAACGGTTGCCTTCTTTTCTAACACGACCTTGCGCTAATTCAATCGCTTGTGTGTTATTTAGCAACTCTTCTGGTGCTAAGGTTGTATCAACCGCAACAGCGACATTGAGGTAATCAGGCTGATCTTGTGGTCCCATTGGGCGAGTACGATACCAAGATGATTGTGCAATCAATGTTGTTTGTGGGATCTCACTGATTGCCTTAATCGCTGAATTCACCTGATTTTCAGGTGAATCTAAATTACTTCCCAAAATGATATAAACACGTTTTTTCTGTTTATTCATTGGCGCTCTCTTGTCTAGATGCTGGTTTTGCACTTGGATGACGAGGGCGTTTACGTGGACGTGGACGTCGGCGAACCGGTGCTTGCCCTAATTCAGAGACCATTGAGCGTTGTTGCGTGTTATTAGAGGCTTGGAAATCAGCCCACCAGCTTGCTAACGCTTGAAGCTCTGGATTGCGTTGTACATTGGCACGTAATTCCAGTAAATCGAATGCAGCACGGAATTTAGGGTGCTCAAGTAATTTATTCGCACGACGGCCTTGGCGTTTAGGTAAACGTTGCTGTAATTGCCAGATATCACGCATTGTTGTGGTAATGCGTTTTGGTATCGCAATAGTACGGCATTGTTCATCTAAAATATCGTTCATCGCCATAGAGAAAGAGTCATAGTAAGAAAGACCACTTTCTTGAACTAATTTTTCAGCATGTTCTATTAATGGATACCACAGCATCGCTGCAAATAAGAACGCCGGATTGACTCGCATCTCTTTATTGATACGGTAGTCCGTGTTTTTGAGAACTTGATCTAACATTCTCTCCATTGGCGTATCATGTTGCTCTGTCATTTTAGATGCAATTAGCGGAAACAGCGGCTCCAGTAATTGATGACGGCACATTAGCTTGTAAGTGTTGTATCCTTGCCCTGTTTGTAATAATTTCAGCGATTCTTCAAAAAGACGGGCCGATGGAATATTACGTAATAAAGGAGCAAGTCTGGCAATTGGCTCTGCTGTTTCTGGCGCAATTTGCATATCCAATTTACTTGCAAAGCGAATCGCTCTGAGCATTCTGACGGGATCTTCGCGATAGCGCGTTTCAGGATCGCCAATTAAGCGAATAATACCCGCTTTCAGATCCGCTAAACCGCCAACGTAATCACGTACAGCAAAATCATCAACACCGTAATAGAGGCTGTTTAATGTAAAGTCGCGACGGATGGCATCTTCTTCAATAGAGCCAAAAATATTGTCGCGCAGTAACATGCCGCTTTGTGCTTGCTGGGATTGGTTGTTGTCTGAAATTTCATGATCTTCATGAGAGCCACGGAAAGTCGCAACTTCAATCACTTCAGGGCCAAACATAATATGAGCAAGACGGAAACGACGACCGACTAAACGGCTGTTACGGAATAATCGACGTACATCTTCAGGTGTTGCATTAGTGGCAATATCAAAATCTTTTGGTTTTTTTCCCAGTAATAAGTCACGGACACCGCCACCAACTAAATAAGCCTGAAAGCCAGAGTTATTTAGGCGATAAAGCACTTTTAATGCATTATCACTGATGTCTTTACGTGAAATTGGGTGTTGATCTCTTGGGATCACAGTCATTGGCAAATCACTCCCGTTCGCCTTTTCTTTATTACTCTTTTTTTTACGGGGGCGGTCTGCGGATATAGCAGGACGCCGACGCACAGGTTTCTGTGTTTCTTGTATTGGTCGGTCAGAAGCAGTGACTGGCCTTTCACTCGCTACCGGTTGTGTGTCTGATGACGTTGTTTGTCGCCCTAGCAGATTACGGCAGAAATGTGCTACTCGATTAAAAATATGACACCTCGAATAATAAATTCTAATAATTAAAAAATTAAGCGGCTAATCATAGCCTACTGAACATTTTTTGAGAATGCTTTGTGTGGTTTATTCATACCCTTGTTGCTGATGATTTTGCTTTAAAATCTCAGAAGGTGACCACTGCGCTATCGCAATCTCCAACAATGATGCTAACGAATAATCTTGCCAACCCGCAATAATAGGCTGATTAAGAAACCGTAAAGCATCGATAATGACGGGTCTTGGATCAGTATCTGGCAACGCATTTGCGTGATTTTGTTTTGATAATTTATTACCGTCATGATTTATTGCTAAGGGTAAATGAGCATAACGCGGAATAGGTAAATTCAGTTGTTTATGTAAACTGATCTGCCGCAACGTGGGATCAAGTAGATCGGCACCTCTAACAACTTCAGTTACACCCTGATAACTATCATCAATCACTGTCACTAGATTATACGCAAATAAGTTATTTTTTCTGTGAATAATCATATCTTCTAACACGATAGACGTACTCTTTGAATAATATGTACCTTGAATGACATCTTCAAAATGATAAACAGGATGCTGTTGGATCAGCCTCCATGCACTTTCTTTATCAAAAGGCGTAACATTATTTGTGAGCGGCTCGCGATGACGACAGTGGTTATCATACACGCCCCCTAAATCATGTAAACGATGACGGCTACAATGACAGTGATAGCAAACACCTTCTTTCCAAAGAGTGTGTAAAACTTCACGATAAGCATCATGGCGTTGCGATTGATAGAGGATCTCTTCATCCCAGAACAAACCATAATGTTCTAATGTACGAATAATTTGGAATGCTGTGCCAGGAGGTTCTCTAAGAGGGTCGATATCATCGATGCGCAGAAGCCAACGCCCATGGTATGCGCGAGCTTGAAGATAACTGCCGAGTGCAGTAACCAAGGAGCCAAAATGAAGTTGACCCGTTGGCGATGGCGCAAAGCGCCCAATATAGTCTGTAATCTCGTGCATCGAAAGATTCAGATTAACGCCTCAACGTATTAGGCTGAGGCGTTTGCTCATTATTAGCCAGCCATCTGTTTTTCACGGATTTCAGCTAATGTCTTACAGTCGATACATAAATCGGCGGTAGGACGAGCTTCTAAACGGCGAATGCCGATTTCCACTCCACAAGATTCACAGAAACCAAAGTCATCATCTTCGACTTTTTTCAGTGTTTTCTCGATTTTCTTAATGAGTTTACGTTCACGATCACGGTTACGCAGCTCAAGACTGAATTCTTCTTCTTGTGCAGCACGGTCAACGGGATCTGGGAAGTTTGCCGCCTCATCTTGCATATGAGTAACGGTGCGGTTGACTTCATCCCTGAGCTGATTGCGCCAAGATTCAAGTATTAGCTTAAAATGCGCTAATTGGGCTTCGTTCATGTACTCTTCGCCCGCTTTTTCCTGATATGGCTCAACGCCAGCAATAGCGAGAATGCTCATGGACGATGTTTTACGCTTTTGCCCTTCTTGCATAATGCTTCTCCTACATACGCATTTCTGAATAATCCCCACCTTCAAAACAGGAAGGGGAAAAAATAGGGCGCTATAAATAGCAGATGCCCGCGAGGATAGCAATTATTCCTTTAATAAGTTTTCTCATGGTGTGAAGGCACGCAAGTAAATGTCCCTTTTTAGTTAAAAAATACTTAACTAATACTTAACTAAAGCCATGAAAATCAATTAACCATTTGAAATAAAAGGTAATTGCTGTCCAATTGTTAAATTGTATTCACTAATATTGATGCGATAACACAAGATTTCAACCCCTGCATCACTTGCATCTTTTAGCAGTGAAGCATAGTTAGGGTCAATCTCTTTAGCAACAGTCACTTCCGTAATCCCAGTATGGGGAACTGCGTAGAATAAGACAGCCCTTAAACCCAATTTTGCGATAGCGGTCAACTCTCGAAGATGTTTCTGACCTCGTTCTGTCTTTGCATCAGGGAAATAGCCCATACTGTTGTCGAGTAAGGTGACTGACTTCACTTCAATATAACAGTCAACTTTATGATTTGATTTAAGTAAAATGTCAATACGACTGTTCTCACTACCGTATTTCACTTCTCGTTTTATCTCGTCATACTCAGATAATTCTGGAATATCACCTGCCTCAATAGCATCAGCTATAATCCCATTCGCTCTTAAGGTATTTACACAAATCCAATCACCGGTTTGAGTTTGAGTCAGTTCCCAACTGTGCGGGTATTTTCTTTTTGCGTTTGAAGAGGTGGAGTACCAAACTGTATCACCGGGCGTCGCACATCCCGTCATTGCTCCTGTGTTGGCGCAATGGAGCGTGAATTCTTCCCCATTTGGGGTGACAACGTCTGCTAAAAAACGCTTATATCGTTTTAGTAAAGTGGCGGATTGTAGCGGTTGCTCAAATTTCATAATGACTCCGATGAAAATATGACCTTTAATAAAGCGCTAATGCTACAATGCCTAGCCAAAAAAGTTAATGAGCCATGGAGCCTGTGTGCATTTATTGCCAATCTTTGATGTAACAGAAAATATCGTTACTGCGTTAAAACAATTCCCACAAGTTTTGCTTCATGCACCCACAGGTGCAGGTAAATCAACGGCGCTTCCCCTCTATTTACTTCAGCAGAACCTTTTTGATGGCAAAATTATTTTATTAGAGCCAAGACGAATTGCCGCCAAAAGTATTGCTTATCGTTTAGCCAATCAACTAAATGAAGAAGTTGGTAATACGGTGGGTTATCGAATGAAAGCGGAAAGCAAAGTTAGCTCAAAAACTCGACTTGAAGTGGTAACAGAAGGGGTATTAAACCGGATGTTACAGCAAGATCCTGAATTGGCTGGCGTAAGCCTTGTGATTTTAGATGAATTTCATGAACGCAGTTTACAAGCGGATTTAGCGCTGGCGCTATTGCTCGATGTACAGATGGGATTACGCGATGATTTGCGTGTTTTGATTATGTCCGCAACATTGGATAATCAAAAGCTCACGGCATTATTGCCTGATGCACCGATGATCAGCGCCGAAGGTCGTAGTTATCCCGTCGAAAGAGCTTATTTTCCTATCAATACGCATCAACCCTTTGAACAAGAGATTGCCACCATGGCATTGCGATTATTGGCGCAAGAAGCTGGCTCTATGCTGATATTCTTGCCGGGTAGTGCCGAAATCGTGCGTGTTGCAGATATTCTAAAAGATAAAGTGGATGACAATGTTTTGTTATTTTCTCTTTATGGTGCGCTTTCATTGGCTGAGCAACAAAAAGCGATTGAACCGACTGAAAAAGGTTATCGGAAAGTCGTTCTTGCGACCAATATCGCAGAAACGAGTCTTACCATTGAAGGAATTCGTTTAGTCCTTGATAGTGCTATTGAAAAACGCGCTCAATTTGATTTGAAAAGTGGTGTCACTAGTTTATTGCGTCAAAGAATTAGTCAATCATCACAAACACAAAGAGCAGGGCGAGCAGGACGTCTTGAGGCAGGCATTTGCTGGCATTTAATAAGCCAAGAACAGGCAGAGCGCGTTGCTTCTCACCAAATACCCGAAATTTTAACTAGTGACTTATCGTCGTTATGGCTTTCTGTTTTGCAGTGGGGATGTCGTGACATTAATCAATTGAGTTGGTTGGATACACCAACACCACAAGCATTACATGCCGCTAAAGACTTATTGCATCGTTTAGGTGCGATAGATAAACAAGGTGGATTAACACCACGAGGTTCACGCATGGCGCAATGGGGTATAGAGCCTCGATTAGCGGCAATTTTGGATTATGCAAGTGAGCAAAGTGATAATCATCTTGCGACGGCTGCACGTTTATGTGCAATTTTAGAAGAGCCACCGCGAGGACAAGAAATTAATCTAGAGTGGATTGCTCAACAAAAAAACACCTTTTGGTCGCGACGTGAAAAACAGCTTTCTCAACATGGTAAAGGGATGTTCTGCCCTGAATTGTTAGGTTTATTATTAGCCGTTGGATTTCCTGATAGGATTGCTAAAAATCGTGATAATCAAGGGCGTTTTCGTTTAGCAAATGGGCAAGGTGCAATGATGGATGACAGGCACTCAATAAGTGATACACCGTGGATCTTAGCGCCATTATTACTACAAAATGCACATTATGCTGATGTGCGCATTTTATTGGCTCTACCTATTGATATTGATGAAATATCAGCTACTTTTCCTGAGCTAATTGAAAATAATACCACGGTTGAATGGGATGAAAAACGGGGTACATTGGTTGCATGGCAACAACGCCAATTAGGGCGATTAACCATAAGCCAGCGCCAATTAGACAAACCCAATAAACAGCAAATGCAACAAGCATTATTAAATTGGCTGAGAGATAACGGTTTAAATGCTTTAGCCCTTAGTGAAGAGACTCAACAGCTTTTTATTCGTCTTGCTTTAGCGAAAAAATGGTGTCCTGAGGCCTTATTACCTGATTTAGCCGAAGCTGTGTTACTTGAAACTTTAGAAACATGGCTTCTGCCTGAACTTGGAGAAGTTCAGACATTAAAAGCATTACAACAAATTGATATTAATACGATTATTAAAAATCAATTAACATGGCATGAAAATCAGTTGCTTCAAAGCTTATTTCCGACGCATTATTTGGCGCCGACAGGTACAAAAGTGATTATCAATTATGATTTGGCATTGCCACCTGTGATTGCTATTCGTATTCAAGAAGTTTATGGCGAACAACAAAGCCCTATTATTGCGAATGGTCAATTGCCTGTGATCATGGAATTATTGTCACCAGCCCATCGTCCTATCCAAAAAACGCAAGATTTGGCAACATTTTGGGCAGGAAGCTATAAAGAGGTACAAAAAGAGATGAAAGGGCGCTATCCCAAGCATTTATGGCCTGATGATCCAGCAAATACGGCACCGACTCGGCGAGTGAAAAAATATAGCCAATAAATGAATATTCGTTTTACCCTAGATTGATATGCTCTAGTTTTATTCGTATTTGAGAGCTTTCTTGTGGGATAACACAGAAAAATAGCGACAATGTTAGGCTTCTTTATCCCGTGATAAAGGGGTTTTAATGAGAGATACAGTTCATGAGTAGAAAGAAAAGACCAGCGAAACAAACCAAAAGAGGTCGTTCTTGGTTTTGGTTATTTGTCAAAATCGCCATTGTAATTGCGGTTTTAATGGGTATTTATGGTGTTTATTTACATTCTCAAATCAAAGAGCGCCTTGATGGCAATGTTTGGGAATTGCCTGCTGCGGTTTACGGACGTACCGTTAACTTAGAACCGGGTATGAATTATAGCCAAAAAGAGATGGTGAGCTTACTTGAGGGTATGCAATACCGCAATGTTAACAAAATCACTCGTCCTGGCGAATTTGTGGTAAGAGGCAACGCAATTGAAATGTTGCGCAGACCTTTCGATTTCCCTGATGGTCGTGAAGAACAAATTTTAGCTAAATTGTCCTTTGAGCAGAATTCACTGGTTAGTATTACTAACATGGATAATCAGCGGCAGTTTGGCTTTTTCCGTCTTGATCCTAAGTTAATTACCATGATGCAATCTGCAAATGGTGAGCAACGTTTATTCTTAGCAAGAGATAAATTCCCACAATTATTAGTGGATACATTAATTGCTACAGAAGATCGCCGTTTCTATGAGCACGACGGTATTAGCTTTTATTCAATTGGGCGGGCGGTATTAGCAAACTTTACTGCGGGTAAAGCAGTTCAAGGCGGGAGTACCTTAACGCAACAGTTAGTGAAAAACCTATTTTTGACTAACGAAAGAACGTTAAAAAGAAAGCTTAATGAAGCCTATATGGCAATCATTATGGATGCGAGTTATAGCAAAGATCGTATTTTAGAGCTGTATCTTAATGAGGTTTTTTTAGGGCAAAGTGGTGATGAACAAATTCGGGGCTTCCCTTTAGCTAGCCTCTATTATTTTGGTCGTCCCGTTGATGAATTAAGCCTTGATCAGCAAGCGCTTTTAGTAGGTATGGTTAAAGGTGCATCAGCTTATAACCCATGGCGTAACCCTAAAGCTGCGTTAGAGCGTCGTAATGTCGTATTAAAACTGCTGCAAACCCAAGAGATAATCGACCAAGAGCTTTATAATGTGCTTAGTGCGCGTCCTTTAGGTGTGAAGCCCCGCAGTGAAGCGTTAACGCCTCAACCTGCGTTTATGCAATTGGTTCGCCAAGAGTTACAAACAACCCTAGGCGATAAAGTGAAAGATTTATCGGGTACGAAAATTTTCACCACATTAGATCCGGTTTCGCAAGATGCGGCTGAAAAAGCCGTTGAAGTGGGTGTTGCGGATATACGTAAAGTTCGCAAAATTGACGATCTTGAAGGGGCGATGGTTGTTGTAGATCGCTTAAGTGGTGAAGTGAGAGCATTAGTCGGTGGTTCTCAGCCACAATATGCGGGCTTTAACCGAGCATTATCGGCTCGTCGTTCTATCGGCTCTTTGGCAAAACCAGCCACATATTTAACGGCATTAAGTGAGCCTGATCGTTTTCGTTTAAATACTTGGCTTGCGGACGAACCTATTTCAGTGCCTATTCCGGGAGGCAAACCTTGGCAACCACGTAACTACGATCGCGGTTATAAAGGTAAATTAATGCTGGTGGATGCATTAGCAACATCACGTAATGTTCCTACCGTTAATCTTGGTTTAGAAGTCGGGTTAGATCGAGTCATCCAAACTTGGATTAACTTAGGCGCCCCAGCGGAAAATCTGGAAAAAGTGCCAGCGATGTTATTAGGTGCATTAAACTTAACACCAATGGAAGTGGCTCAAACCTTCCAAACAATTGGTAGTTTAGGTAATCGTGCAAAACTATCGTCATTGCGCTCTGTTATTGCCCAAGATGGTACGGTGCTTTATCAAAGCTATCCTCAAGCGGAGACCACAGTTTCACCTCAAGCGGCTTATATGACGTTATTTGGTATGCAACAAGTGGTGAATTCAGGAACAGCATGGCGTGTATTAAAACCGAAATTTGGTAATTACAACCTTGCAGGTAAAACAGGTACGACAAACGATCTCCGCGATAGTTGGTTTGCGGGAATTGATGGCAAGGAAGTGACGATTTCATGGATGGGACGCGATAATAATGGCCCAACGAACTTAACCGGTTCAACAGGGGCATTGTTGCTGTATCGTAACTATTTAGAGAATCAGGCACCACTGAAATTAAACCCGCCAGCACCAGACGATATCGCTGAAATGTCAGTAGATGCACAAGGTAACTTTGCGTGTTATGGCGGTGGTGTTCGTACTCTACCTGTATGGACATCAAATCCAGATGGATTGTGTACACCGATTCAGCAAGATACTGATGAAAGTGGCGCACCAAAGTGGTTACAAGATCTGTTTTCTGAGTAAGTGAGCACGTCAGTTAGATAAAATAAAAACGGCACGTAAGTGCCGTTTATTTTTTTGTTTTTATAGCGTAGTTATTTTGAGTAAGTTTATTCTTCTAGCTACATAAGCTAAGACTAATTCTCTTTGTTCTTCGGGCATATGACTTTCATTATATGTATCAATAATGAGTTGGTGACTATTTATAATATCGCCTAGCCATTTTTGAGCAAGTTTAAGGTTAATATCAATATTTTCCGCCAGTAGAATGAAATCAAACCCAATATACTCACCATATTTTGAATTTAATTCTGGAGCTGTGTCTGTATCGTTTTCTTCTAATGCAAGTAATGGGAGTGCAAGATATTCTGTAAATGCCGATGGATAAGGGACTACACTGACAAAATCATAAACTGGCGCTAGTGATGGAGGCGCGTTATCAGGTAAAATGATACCCATATTTATCATTTATCCCCATCGCACCATCTAATTGTTCTTGATGTAACCGAACTACATCAGAACCAATACGATCATATCGCTTAATAACAAAAGCAAATTCTTCTGGCTTTCCATCTTCTTGTTTAAAACGAAAAAGAACAAATGGTGGAATATCAAATTTTAGCCGTTGCATTACCATCATGGTCGCATGTTCATTTTCAGCGAGATAAGGATATTCTTCAGGTGAAGGTTTGAGGATATAAGTACCGTTATTATTAACGACTTGTAGAATGTTATCTTTTACACATAGTGAGAGTTTTGGCTGATAACCTGAAATACTCATCCCTTTTTGTTGTTCAGGTAATTCTTGAATGAATTGACTACGTGTAAAGGGTAAATTCAGGATTATGTCTATATTGTTAAAAAGAGATTTTATCCCGAGTAGAGAATAGCCTGAATCTAATTCTGATTTTTTTAGTTCTTTTAGATTTATTAAACAATTGTTTATATTCATAACTTAAAACACCAGCAGGCTGGTCATAAAGCCAAACTTCTATTTTTCGAGGCATAATTTAAATCCAAGTTCTTTCAATAAAGAATGAAGATTGATCGTTTTTGCCATTAACGGCTTGGCAACTATTCGTTTAAAAGTGGCTATAGATACATCAATTTGCATAGCCATTTCTTCATAGGCAATATCCTGTTTTTTTAGCTCTAATTTGATGATTCTTTTAAGTTCATACTCTTCTAGTGCAAATAGATTAAGTGATTTTTCAGGATTACATATCTCATTGAAATAACGATAGTTATTTAATTTTTGCTTAGAATTTAATTCTAAGAATAGCCTTGCTTTTTCTTCAGCGGATAAATCATCGATTGTCTTCAAAATTTTATTAAGGCTCATTTTTGATACTTTTTCCTGTTTTGATTGTGGCGAGAGCATATATTTTCTCTAAAAAACAAATAAAGTATCAAATATGATGCTTTAAGTCGTATTTTAAAGTCACCATGACAATAAATGATTAAATTTAGCACAATGGTATCAAATATGATACTTTGCTTTGTGATTTAAAGTCATTATGGCAACAATGGGTTGAATTTAATGCAAAGATATCAAAAATGATACTTCTATTGATATTGGATAGAAAAAGAAATAAAAAGCCAGTCACTTCACAATTGTGAACTGACTGGCTTTTATAAAGGGATATTTAAACTAGCCTTTCATTTTTCCAAATGCATATTCTGCTGCATCAATAGTGCGTTGAATATCTTCTTTGGTATGAGCGATAGACATAAAGCCCGCTTCGAATGCAGAAGGTGCAAGGTAGACGCGTTTTTCTAACATTAAGTGGAAGAATTGCTTAAAGCGCTCAACATCACAATTCATCACATCTTGATAGCAAGTTACTTCTTTTGCATCTGTAAAGAACAGACCAAACATACCACCAACATGGTTGATAACCATTGGAATACCAGCTTGTTGTGCTTTTTCAAGTAAACCATCAGCTAGCATTGTGGTTAGTTCATCTAATGTTTGATGAACACCCGGTTGTGAGACTTCGTGTAAACAGGCTAGACCTGCAGCCATTGCAATAGGGTTACCCGATAAAGTACCAGCTTGATAAACCGGGCCAATTGGCGCGAGTTTAGACATCACTTCCATATGTCCACCAAATGCACCTACAGGCATACCGCCCCCGATGATTTTACCTAAGCAGGTTAAGTCAGGATCAACATCGTAATAAGCTTGTGCACCGCCTAGTGCCACGCGAAAGCCTGTCATCACTTCATCAATAATGAGTAAAGCACCAAATTCATCACATAAGGCACGTAAACCCGGTAAGAAGTCCGCTTTTGGTGGAACGCAGTTCATATTGCCTGCTACCGGTTCAACAATGATACAAGCAACTTCATCTGGATAATTTTCAAATGCTTGGCGTACAGAGTTTAAATCGTTGTAAGTACAAGTTAAGGTGTGTTTGACAAAATCAGCTGGTACGCCCGGTGAATTTGGTTGTCCCATAGTTAATGCACCAGAGCCTGCTTTTACTAATAGGCAGTCCGCATGACCGTGATAACACCCTTCAAATTTAATAATTTTGTCACGACCCGTATAACCACGAGCAAGGCGGATTGCGCTCATTGTGGCTTCTGTGCCTGAGTTCACCATACGAACCATATCCATTGATGGCACTAATTCTGTCACTAGGTTTGCCATTTCAACTTCAGCGGCTGTTGGTGCGCCAAAACTTAGACCTTTTTGTACTGCATCAGTGACTGCATGACGAATGGAAGGGTGGTTGTGACCTAAAACCATCGGTCCCCAGGAGCCGACATAGTCAAGGTAAGCTCGTCCATCAACATCATAAATATACGCACCATTAGCACGTTCAATAAAAAGAGGGGTTCCACCTACACCGTTAAATGCTCTAACAGGTGAGTTGACGCCGCCGGGGATCACTTGTTGTGCGAGATTATAAAGCGTTTCAGACTTGCTCATGTCAGACTCCTAATGATGGGTGAGCGTAAGATTAAGGCGTATTCTAAAGCACCGCGCAGATGAAGCCAAATACACGGCAACAAGATTTTGATTTCTCACTGTTATTGTGAGGTCGTGGTTTATCGTAAAAAGTGATAGGTAGCAAAAAGTGTATTTTGTCCACAACAAACTTGAAGGTTATGAGCAGGTATTAGATAATCATCACATTATATCAGCAAATAAGATAAATTTTTGCTGGCTGTTTTTTTGCTGGAATACCCAGTCTGGAGTGAACAATGAGTGATGATATGGCTCTGCCGTTACAATTTACTGACGCGGCTGCAAATAAAGTAAAAGATCTGATTGCAGATGAAGAAAATCCAAATCTGCGTTTACGTGTTTATATCACGGGTGGCGGCTGTAGCGGGTTCCAGTATGGTTTTACCTTTGATGATGCAATGAATGAAGGTGATATGACCATAGAAAAACAAGGTGTTGCTTTAGTGGTTGATCCTATGAGCTTGCAGTATTTAGTAGGCGGTTGTGTGGATTATACTGAAGGGTTAGAGGGTTCGCGTTTTATCGTGACTAATCCTAATGCTAAGAGTACCTGTGGTTGCGGCTCTTCTTTCAGTATCTGATCATTCTTTGGCGTCGTGGCTGTGCAGTAGTGCCACGGCGTTAGAGCAGTGCTCGTAATGCTCACATACTAATGTATGCTTCCGCTTACTGCGCGCTGTCTGCCTTGTTGCACTACTTGCTCGCTCACGACTTTTGTCTGTGAGAGGTTATTGGTTAAAATCTTTTTCTCTTCTCTTCTCTTCTCTTCTCTTCTCTTCCCTTCTCTTCTCTTCCCTTCTCTTCTTTCTGAGCTTATTTCATAAAATCATTTTGTGAGTGATATTTTTGTTTTTATTTAAATGAATCTTCTGTGATGTGCGAAATTTTAGGTGCGGATTTTTTCGTTATTGATAATAAAAATCGTAGCTTGCTTATTATTTTAAAAAATAAGCTATTTTTTCCTTATAAATCAGGGTTATTACAATTTGAAATAAAATACATATTTTGTTACACATTAAAAATCCATGTACATTAGACCTGACTGGCTTTAGCGAGATTTCGGACATTTACGAAAGAGAATAATATAAGTAAATATACTTATTTTAAGAAACGAAAGTAGCAAATACCGTATGAACAATTATTTTACGCTAAGTCACTTATCCTACGAGGATATAATGCTTGTTCTCCCCGCCTCTTCCTTTACTTCTTATTAAAACTACTTAAGCTACTCTAATCGGATCGCAGTGCGCATTGGCTGATTTTTGAAAAGGACATCAGCAATAATAGTTTTGTTGAGAAACAATTACTGACGATTAATTAAGGACTTGTCATTCGAAGTGTCTATTTCTTATCGCAAAATTAATTGGGAACATACAGTTGCAGGGACTTCAGGCTCTGACGACTGGCGTGCGCCACTCGAAGGTTAATCTTTTACGCTTTATTTATGGGCTCTGTAGGAGCCTATAAATATCTGTATTTTTTAGTCTCCATTAGGAGATGATTATAATACTGATAAATATTATTTGAATTTAAATTTAAATAATAAAGAAAGTATTTGTTCTATTGTTAAAATGTACTTATTCCCGAGCTTAATTTATTTTCATATAAAATGAAATTAAGAATAAAGGAAAGCTTGAAATATGCTGTTAATTACTATTCAGATGAAAAATTAGTCGGTGCCATGGAAATATTGATTGCTTGGCCCTTTGAATATCAAGCAGTGAAAAATTTCCGTGCTCGTCATGGCTTAAGTACTCCAATGATAGATCATCCATTATTAAAAACACCCATGGCTATCGATCATCGGCCTGATATGGTGGGTTGGTTAGATAATATGCCGGAAATTTATCATCACATTACGGATGAATTAATTAACATAAATCCAGAATTAAAAGTTATTTATGATTTATTTTAGTTATTTTTTGTTTTTATTTTTAAATAATGAAAATTCAAAAATAATAATTTTATTATCCGATGTATCGCCAAACTCTGTTATTAGACAGGGAATATGAGGTACATCGGTTAAACAATATTCCTGTCGCGTTAGAAAGGTAAAGAGGGATTAGTGGCAATTGAGTAATTAATAAATTGGCTAATTGTTTGTTGCTATCGCCTCACAAATTTGCTGTGCTGCATTAATAATACGTGGTGCAGGGCGACTAAAACTGTCTTCATCAATAGCAATAACTGGAACAGTAAGATGGGGTTGCCAAAACGCTTGTACAGTAGGTATTTGATCAGATTTACCACTGAATATAATCAAATCAGGTTGCTTTGTAAGTACTTGCTCACGACTTACTTGAGGCCATGCTACTGGGCTGTTAGCAAAGATATTCTCTCCACCGCAAAGCGTTGTAATATGGCTCTGTAATGTGCTATTTGATGTGGTAAATAATGGTTGCATCCCAAATTGAATAAAGACTTTTTTCTTGGGTTTATTCGATATATTTGATACATATTTTTGCTGTAACGCTTGATATTGCTGGCGCAATTGTTGGGCGCTTTTTAATGCTATATCGGGATGATGGCTATAATTGGAAAGCGTAATAAGATCGTCTGCGATTTCTTCAATACTTTGTGGATCAGAATAAATAATAGAAATACCCAAAGCTTTTAACTGATCTAACGACCGTTGTGGATTACCGCCTTGCCATGCAATGACTAAATCAGGCTTTAATAATAGAATGCGCTCAATATTAATCCCCTGCCAATTGGCAACCTGTTCAATATTTTTGGCATCCTCTGGATAATCAGAGTAAGCACTAACTCCGACAATATTATCACCCATGCCCGCAGCATAAGCCATTTCAGTGGCTGATGGCGATAGTGTAATAACACGATCAGCAGGCGTGATAGCAATGGCAAAATTGAAGCAAAATAATGAACAGAGTAATAACCCAAGATTGATAAATAAACGCATTACTTTTCCAATAGCAAAAAATACCCACCTATTTTTTATCTTAGAATAAGCAAAAAATAAAGGCGGGATATTGATAAAGCGATATTAGGATTATCTCGACTTAATTAGTCTTTTAATTTATCCAACATCGCTGTCACCATTAAGCTTGATTGCTCTGCGGCAACAGATAAAAACTCATCAAAACTTAAGTGTGATTCTTTATCGGCTACATCAGAAATAGCACGAACCACAACAAATGGTGTGCTGAACTGATGGCAAACATGACCAATTGCGGTTGATTCCATTTCTACGGCTGCAACCTCTGGGAATGTGCGACGGATACGGGCTAAAGGTTCCGCACCATTAATAAAGGCATCACCACTGCAAATTAAACCACGAACAGCATTTAATTTTAGTGATTCAATACATTCTTCTGCTATTTGAACAAGTTTAGGCTCAGCAATAAAAGCAGGAGGGCATTGTGCCATTTGACCCGGTTCATAACCAAACGCAGTAACATCAGCATCGTGATAGCGAACTTCCGTTGAAACAACGATATCACCGACATTTAATCTTGAGTCTAAACCACCCGCTGAACCAGTATTGATAACAACATCAGGGCGAAAATGCTCAAGTAATAATGTTGTGCCAATTGCAGCCGCAACTTTACCAATACCTGATTTTAATAATGCAACATCAACACCGTTGATTGTGCCTGTATAGATTTCACAACCGCCACGAGATAAGATTTGGCAATCTTCAATTTTCTCACGCAGAAGTGTGACTTCTTGCTCCATTGCACCTATTACGCCAACTCTCATTGTGTCATACTCACTTGTAGGTTAATAATAAATGGAAATTTAAATAGAGTTTAACATCTATCGGAAAAACACGATATAACACAAAGAATAGAGAATTCGTTTCATCGAAACCAGAAAGAGGACAGAAATGATCGATTTTAAGCTGAAGTTAAATTATCAACGCAAATATAACAGCAGTGATATCGATATTAACGATGAAGTACAGATTTCTCGTCAGTTTGAAAGTGATCGTGGACGTATTATTAACTCAGCCGCCATTCGTCGTTTACAACAAAAAACACAAGTCTTTCCCCTAGAGCAAAATTCTGCTGTACGCAGCCGTCTTACTCATTCTCTTGAAGTTCAACAAATTGGGCGTTATATCGCTAAGCAAATTATTGGTGAATTAAAAAAACAAAATAAGCTTGAAGAATATGGTTTAAGTGATCGTATTGATAGTTTAGAAAGCTTAATTGAGATGGCGTGTTTAATGCACGATATTGGTAATCCACCGTTTGGTCATTTTGGTGAAGCCGCGATTAAGCATTGGTTTGAAAAAGTATTATCACCAGAAGCGACAGCCGAATTTGACAGTTGTCCTTTTATTCCTATGCAGTATTCAGCTAAAGTGCAATTAAATGAATTGCGACAAACTTTACGCCAAGATTTATGCCAGTTTGAAGGAAATGCTCAAGCTATTCGGATGGCGCACCATCTCCTTAAATTGAATTTAACCTATGCGCAAATTGGTTGTGTATTAAAATATACCCGACCTGCTTATTGGCAAGGTGAAGTCCCCAAAGAATATAGCTATTTAATGAAAAAACCGGGGTATTACTGGTCTGAATTAGCATTT
The DNA here is from genome assembly GCA_018244935.1 of Ardaris minthe. Taxonomy (NCBI): domain Eukaryota; kingdom Metazoa; phylum Arthropoda; class Insecta; order Lepidoptera; family Hesperiidae; genus Ardaris; species Ardaris minthe. The sequence goes on along the minus strand of DWTR01000023.1, from coordinate 856 downwards.
GTAAAAGAAGTACAAGAAAAATTAGATATGGGCGAATTTTGTCGCTTTCCTCTTACTTATATTATGGAAGCTGCCGACGACATCTCATATTGTATTGCGGATTTAGATGATGCGGTAGAAAAGGGAATTTTTGATATCAACCGTCTTGTTCAGCTTTTACGTGATGCATGGCGTGAAAATGGTGATGTAGCCGAAGGTGATTTATTCGATATTACTGTGGGTCGTGCTTATAAAAAAGTCGATCAAAATGAAGCTAAACGCAGTATGCAAGATCAGTTTTTTATGTATTTACGAGTTTATATTACAGGAAAATTAGTTCCTTATACGGCGTACCGTTTTATAAAAAATTTACCACAAGTGTATGAAGGTCGCTTTAATCATGCCTTGCTTGAAGGAAACAGTGCGGAGCATCGTTTATTAACGACATTAAAAAGTGTCGCTAAAAAATGGGTATTTAGCCATCCTGAAGTTGAAGAGCTTGAAATGAAAGGATATCGCGTGATCAGTGGATTACTTGATATCTATAAGCCCTTGCTTTTATTATCAACTGAAGATTTTTTAAGATTGCATAAATATAACGAACATCCTAAATATGTTATTGAGACGCGTTTATATCATAAGCTTTCTGTTAAACATAAACTGGCTTATAACGAGATGTTAGAAAAGCTAGATGATATAAATACTGAAAGAGGAAAAATTTTAGAGTTTTATTATCGAACAAGATTAATCCAAGATTATATCAGTGGAATGACTGATCATTATGCTTATGAAGAATATAGAAAATTAATGGTTTGTGATTAATTTGTAATCATTAAGGAAAGCGCTATCTAATTGATTGGTGATAATTTTTAGACTT